>WHVE01000718.1:0-66926 GCA_015178995.1 Trichophaea hybrida
TTCTGAAGCAAAAGGTAATGTGTTTATGTTCAACCCCGTCGAGAATAAATGCAAAATAAATCAAAACTAATCAAGTAGTTCAGAAACCAAAGGAGAGTTTCGAACCAAATGGAGAAAATGACAACCTCTTGGAAGCATCGGGTCAAGACCGTCCCAGTACCGACAATGCGGAGGAAACTTCACTTGTGTCCATACCACATCCGCGGGCAAGTCCACCAGGGGATTTGAATTCGTCACGCCTGGAATGGGAAGAGGAGGGAACACCTAAATACACAAAAAGCGAGTCTGAACAGATCTCTAACAGATGCGAAATCAACCGAACACAGGTGGTCGGAGTTGTCAATCAGCACAATACAGTATGTGCATCATTTTCTCTCTATTGTGCCAAACAAACATAGGAGCAGGAGCTCTAGTGACACACTTCAGTACCGAACTCTAACAGCAGAACACAGAAAGAAGATTCACCTTGCTCTCAGAGAACATCCGATCTGTTTTTGAACGACCAAGAGGTGGTGCATGCTGTATTCATCAAAGTATGTGTCCAGCAAATACCATTTGATTAGAGTCGACAAAAAATGAAAAGACTGCAGTATTAATTCGTGCGATTAGGCTTGTTTTGCTCTACTTTTGAGTTGTATGAAATTTTAAGCATGGTTTCATATATCTCTCATACTGATTTTTAAAGCATTTTCATTAGTTTTAGGTTCGAAAGTCCCAGTCAGCTCGAAGGCTATTTTCTACACTGCTCTGGCAGGTCATGCTCTTGAGTGGAAACTAATTATGGCTGTCATTCACGTCTCGTTCGGCGACATCGTGGTTGATATTTTCGACACTCTTTCGAAGTTACTTCCCAAAAGCATGATGTGGTTCGGAAGACGAAAATGCCGTTTTTATTGCTTGCACGATCATTGCACGTCCGAAAATCATGGCAGGAAATTATCCTTTCATAGTTTTTGTGAGCTTGCGGCCCATTTTCAACACCACATGCAACATTCCGGGCCCTACTCCACGAATTCGGGCTCACATCCAATCCTCCCAAGTAATCCAGAGCAGCCGGCACAAGACATTGCGACTACCGTCGTCCCTGGAATCTCACAACAAGATCATAATCAAAGCCAATCAACCACCCATCCGCCGCGCAGGACAAACGATTCTATGCCAGACGAGACTCATGTGCTCGACCTATGCTTTCCCGTTACAGATTCAAGTTCATCAGATATTCATCTATTGGATGAGTTAGAGTTTTGTACCGAGTGGAAAGATCTAGTTCTTCTAGGACAATTGAAGATGAGGTTTCACAAGAAGCAAAGTTATGCCGGATTTCTGCCTTGGCGGTTATTGCATCTGAAAAGACTGCAGAGGGTAAACATAAAAAAGGTTAGTCAAAGTGGGGTGTTTACTTCCAATAATCCAGACTAAGACATGAAATAGTATAACTTTCACAGGGCTATCAACCCGCATACCGTGATTTGTCTTCGCGATCCTGTCACTCCCGGTTGTGAACCATTCCATGGCTTGGATAACCTACTCCTCACGGAATATCAAGAAATGCTTGCCATGTATGTTGAAAACCCGGCATGTTGCTCCAAGGATCAGGAGTTCTGGGTGGCGGAGCTTGGAAATGTGAAAAGAGACAGAAATGCACAAAAGAGCGAACGCACGTGGTATGGTATTCGGTTCGAGGAACAGTGGAGTCGTTCTTGTTTCATTTCACTACTCGTCTTGATTTCTACGATTGGTATAGCCATATCCGTGGCTCTTATTCGGAAGAAGTCATGGGAAGCTGGCTTAGGGTTCACAGCGGCCTATTTTGCGCTTGTGGCTTTCCTCTTTTCTGTGCTTGTTTTTATGAATTCACGTGGAAGGTAGGAGGAAGCCGAGGGGAGTTATTGAAAATTTAAGGGAGTAGTTATATTACATATTTTGTTTTTTTGTTTGTTTTGTTTTAATCATACTATATTCACTCTATCTAGAGTATGACAGAACCAAAATCACCTCCGCCTCTGGGCAAGCCGGCTAGATGGCAAAGCTCCGCTCCTCCTACCCGTCGTCCCGTCTGACAAAAGAAAGCAAAAGGCAAAAAGATTGATAAGAACCTATGAAAAGAACCGAAAAGAGAGACCACCAAACCAAAAGACCCCCAAAGAACCTTACTCCTCCACTCACTTGGGCGGGAGCTTCCCTACATCAGTAACTGCCAGGAAGTCCATCACCGATTGAGCGCACTTCTCCAGGGAAAACAGCTCAGAGACCTGCACATGTCGGCATCTGCCCGCTTTCCAGCCGGTGGCCTTCCCCTCCGCTTTCCAGAGCATTTTCTGCTGGTTATTCCATAGGGTGCAGTGGCGCAAGAGATGTTCACGCATCTGCACCAGGCATCTCAATAGTCCGTCCCGTCCGGGCAAGGCGCTGCCCGGGACGGGACTATATATTTCGGGGCAACAAATTTTGGACCGTTTGAGACCAGGGCAAAATCTGTCCGGACGGGACGGACTACAGGGCCCTGCAGTCTTGCAGCAAGGGTACAAACAGTCATAAAATTGCAGTTTGAGAAGCGGAAATCAGATCATCATATACTAGACTTCCAGAGTGAGTAATACATGCCATTATTCGCCACTTCGCGCCCAATTGGGTACAAATATTTAGGCAAACTTTGACATGTTGTACCGAACTTTCTCTCTCCGCTGTCTTAATCTAAATGCCACGTACACAAGAATTTCAATGCAAGCGGCTCTGCGCTAAAACCTAACCCAAACCACGTGATGACGAACTCAACAAATTCGCTCCAACATGATAAAGTTCGAACGCACCGCCGGCAATACAGCTGGATATAAGCCTATTTCTAGTACTACAACCAGGATCGGTAGCCATCGGTCCCCTGTAGGTACCTGTAGGGGCCCTAATCCAGTAGATCTCAGCCCCGGACGGACCAGGGCACTGAAATCATGCCCGGGACGGGACGGCGAGGCCGGGCCCCGAAAGACTGTAGTCGCCCTGGACCGTTGAGATGCCTGATCTGCACTACACCGCCTCCGCCTCCGCCTCCGCACCACCAGCATTTGTCGTCATCTCAGTACCCGAACCGTTTTAAGTATGTGCTCACTGGTGCATGCCCGATCTTTAGGCGGTAGAACCTAGTAGCCAACAACTTTACGCTCGTCATCGGGATAGGACTCTTGCGTCTCGCCTTGCCGTTGAGTTTTTAGCCGAAGTGTGATACGAGGCCCAAAAAGAGAAGCCTAAGAGCAGGAATGCAATCCGTGACTATCTGGACAAGAACAAATGATGAGACGAAAGAAAGAAAAGATGATTTTTGTATTGAATGATCGTGATGATGATGATTGTGATGGTTGGGAGAGAAGGTCTCCCGAACTAGACTACGCTAAGAGTTGGGTCAGGGCTCCGCTTCCACAACCCACTAGCCTTATTTGGTTCTGCAATACCCACCTTCTTCAGAGATGGCCGAAGCTCTTTGAAGAGACGACGGGCATCGAAACAAACTGAAGCACTGAACAAACATTTAAAGTGACACGAAGGTCGAAAGTAAACAGCTCGCAGGCCTAAGAGTAAAGAAAAACCTCACAAGTAAAAAAGTGGCATGAAAGCCGCAATAAGCACCATCGACTCCGTGGTGAAAGCACATATCCCCTTGACTCCTTGAGATACAGCACTTGTCAAAAACAGAATCATCCCCTCGACACCACAGGGTAAAAATCATAAAATCTTTTGGAAACCTTCAGACGATAGAGTTGCTTGCAACTTAGACTTTCCCAGGATGGGATCATTCCTCAGCATATACTGCTTGACTTTGTCGGTATGCCATCCTTTGAGAACCTCATGAGTGAAGGGTACTTGGAGATCGAGCTTCTTTCGGCTGGAAACGGCGATGATGATGACTGGTCCAAACCAGCGGGGCTCGAACGGGTTACCGAACTTTCCGGCAATCTTGTAATTTTGATAGAGGACTCAGTCTTCCACGGAATAGACGTGCTTGCGAATTCCGGAATTGTACTTTTCAACTAGCTGCTTCCAGACGGTAAGTTGACGGACGACTGCTTCAGACCTATAAGCATCCAGGCGCGCAAGGCGATATTTCAGAAGTAAATTCGTATCTTTAGGAGCCAAAGAAACAGGCACAGAAGCGGGCTGGAGATGGTTCAGAACGATTGAACGCGGCTCATATCCCAATAATAGCTCTGCGGGGGTCAATCCCATTGAGTACTGGTAACGTGTATTGAACGCATACTGAATTGCTGGGAGATACTTCGCCCAGTAGGAGCCGTACACTGACAGAATCTTTTTCAAACTAGCCTTGCATGAAGGAATGGTACGCTCAACTTTTCCTTGACCTTTGGCGACCCCAGGCGATCCCAATACCCAACGGATTTTTTTCTCGCTTGCCCAAGTCTCGACTTCATGATTGTCTATATAGGAACCATGGTCCGAATGGATAACTTATAAAGGCTCATAACAAGATATAAAGGACTCCAAATACTTGATCGTGGCTTTTCCGGTTGTGACGGTGACAGGGAGGATTTCCAACCAACTAGTGAAGTTGTCGACGTAGTAAAAACTGTACAAAAGACCTCCGGTAGTAGGTTTATAAGGTCCGGAATGGTTGACAGTAACGATTTTGAATGGCTGCAGGCATACAATTGGTCGAAGTGGCTGACTACGATACTCAGAACTGACGGTGAACTTATAGCAAGTATCGCAAGCCTTGAGGTAATCGAAAGTATCCTTACGGACGGTAGGGCAATAGAAAGCATCGTAAATATGGCGATAAGTGATCGCTCCCGCATAATGACCAGTACACGGATCGTCGTGAAAACTCTGCAGAATGAGAACAATTTCTGACTGTTTAGGAACCGGAACCCGATTATCCAAGCGATTCAAGTATAGTAGATGTCCGGATTTCTCGCCTTTCATTTCCAGTTTGTAGGACAAAGCAATCGTGTGCACACGCCTCTTTTCTCCATTTGACAAGTTGTTCGGAAAAGAGCCAGTTCGGAGAAACATGATGAGGGAATTCCTCCAAGAGTCCCAATTGGTTCGTGAGAGCAGACCCAGGGCGAGGCTCGAAAGACCATTGAGAGGGCTATCCTGAGGTTTGTGAAGTTCGTAGACAATGCATCTCCCTTCGTCCTCCATTTTCATGAGAAGTTCCCTAGGAACTCTTGTTAAAGAGTCCGCAAGAATGTTAGAAATGCCAGTGTCAAGGGTTTAGGGCTCGGTATCGAGGGTTCAGGGCTCGAGGTTCTAGTGGTTATGAAATCCGCAAGCCAGGTGGTTGAGGAATCTAGGAGTAGCCTGTACATACGAAACAAGGACTGTATGCAAGAGACTCCATCCAGAATCACCGAGTGTGAAAGAAGTGGAAGCCGAAGCCAGTTGATTGATTATAGACGAGAGAATGAGTGAAGAAAGAACTTATCCTTTGCCAAACGCCTGGTTTATATACTGCGTTTCACTCATTCCATAATACATCCGAACTCCTGCTTTCTTTGTACATCGCTTTCGTACGATTGCGTCGTTTCCCGTGAAACCTGATTCGAAACCTGATTTCATTCTCGTCATGCTTCTGCCTCCGTTCGAAACTTGATTTCATTTTCGTCGTGCTTTAGCCTCCGTTCGACACCTGATTTCATTCTCGTTGCACTGTTTCTTTTATATTATTCACCGATCATCACTCCACCATCGATCGTCACTCAACACAACCGTGACAGTAGCTCCCCCTCTCCAATACCGAGTACCTATGATGTTCATGATCCGGGATTGCCAGGTTGTTTGGTGTGAAAATTGTCGATAGCCTTGAGTTCATCTACGTTGGTCGTGGGCTGCCAGCTGCGTTCCTCGTAGCCCCTCCATTCTACCAAAAACTGCAGCTGCCTCGGGAACAGCCTTGAATCGTCTATCCGCTCCACTTCGTACTCCTCTGCTCCGTCCACTATTACTGATGGTGGTGGTTCTTGCTATTGATTCAGGAGATGATCCTGGGCTGCCATCTCCAATCTGGATATTGGTTGAATGTTGTGAATGCGTAGTTGATATGGTAGCTTAACTCTATAGGACCATGGACCAATGATCTCGGTGATTTCGTATGCCCCAATGCGTTTCCAGTCGAGTTTCTTGCTTGGTTGGGTTTTGATATATTCCATGCGTCCAGCCAAACTTTATCGCTGTCTTCCAATGATGTGCCGACACTTTGGGACTTATTGGCTTGTTCGGACTGTACGGCCTGGGCCCTTTTCATTTCGGCTCTGAGTTTGCTGAAATGTTGCTCCATCTGTTGGGCCATCTGCTGGGCGTTTACCTCGCCAATATCATTAGAGTCCTTGATTGGATGTTGGCCGAAAGTCATTCCTGGATGAAAGCCGTAGTTACCAAAAAATGCGGAGCAATCAGTCGTCTCAGAGGTATGATTGTTGGCTGCGAATTCTGCCATGGGTAGCCATCGGGCCCAGTCATTTTGCTGACAATTGACAAAATTTCGAAGGTACTGTTCCAATACTGCATTGACTCTCTCAGTTTGGCCGTTAGTCTGAGGGTGGAATGCGATTGACAGTCTTCGTTTGATTCCCAATCGTTTGCAGACGTGTTTCCCGAATTCCGAAGCGAATTGTGTCCCTCGATTCGCCACTATTGTTTCGGGCAGTCCGTGCAGTTTGAACACTTCCTTAATATACATTTCCCCCAGTTTCTTTCCGTCTACACTGTCTGTGCAAGGTACCTGATGACGCATTTTTGTTAGGCGATCGACCACTACCCATATTGCATTGAATCCTTCGCATTCTGGCAGCCCAACTACAATGTCCATACTCAAGTCCTTCCACGGTTGCTCCGGTATCTCTAGTGGTCCTAGTGATCCATGGTTCTTTCGGTGGATTGCCTTACTCCGCTGGCAGGTGTGGCAGTTTCGTACATAGTGGTCCACGTCATTTCGCATTTGGTTCCATCAACAGCTTCGACATAGCAGGTAATTGGTTTTTGCTTGTCCTGGATGCCCCACAACTGGAGAATCATGACATTGCTGGATCCATTTGAGTTTGTCCTCATCCAGTGGTGGGATTTGTATTTGGGAAATTTCCAACGGTTGTTCCTTGTGGGTGCAACGTCTTTGGCTGCTGTCGTGTAGGCATTGTTGACACACCCTTTTTGCCCAGTTCAATAATTCTTCGGCACTTGTTGAATCATTGTCCAGATTGACCGTCTCTGCAAACACCACTACCAAGGTTTTGCGTAGCTTCTTGTCAAGGTTTGTGTTTTTAGCACGATTTACTGTGTTTTTTCTGTCCCCCCCTTCGGAGGAATGTCTTCTGGCATTCTTGTGAGTGCATCGGGCTTTTGTCCTTGTTTGCCTGGACGATAAACGATTTTGAATTCGAAGCGGGAGAGAAATTCAGACCACCTTGTCTGCCTTCGGTTTAACAGTTTCGACGTTATGAAGTATTCCAGGTTCTTGTAATCTGTGAGAATCTCAATCGGATGTGCTTAACCTTCGCACTCAGGCCTCCACAGTTCCAAACTTTTGACTATTGCACCCAGTTCTTGATCGTATATTTCGTAATTTTCCTCTGGGGGCGAATGTTTCTAGGAGAAATTGGGCACTGGGTGTAGCACTCCTTGATTGCGGTACTGAGAGAGGACTCCTGCGGATACGTAACTTGAGGTGTAGGTTTCGAGGACTATGACTTTTTCAAAATCCAAATGGGCTAGCACTGGTGCCATCTTAAAGGCCCTTTTGAGTTCCACAAAAGCCCTTTTTTGGTCTGGTCCCCAGTGAAAAGGTCACAACTTTTTCGTAAGTTTCGTTAGCAGTTGTACCATCCTGCTGTAATTCCGTATGAACCGTCGATAAAAGTTAACAAATCCTAGGACTGCTTGGACTTCTTTAAGTTTCTCCGGTGCTTCCCAGTTTCCAACTTCTTGAACTTTCTCAATGTCCATTCTGATTCCGTTTTCTCCGACGATTAATTCTAGGTATTTGACTTCTTCCTTATGAATCTCGCACTTCTCTGCTTTTAGGTTGAGGCCGGCTTCCTTGAGTCATATCATTACCGCTCTAACGTGGTCTTTATGTTCTTTTAGATTTTCGCTGTGAATGACGATGTCGGCAAAAAAGGCCATGCAGAATGTACCCAAAAAGGGGCATAGTGTATCCTTGATAAATTCTTGCAACGATGCTGCAGCGTTGGTGAGTCCAAAGGGCATAACTAAGGATTCGAAAAGTCCATATCAAGTTCTGCAATCCATTTTCCATTTGTCTCCTTCCGTGAGTCTAATCATCTTATACGCATCGCGGACATCCAACTTGGTGTAATGGCGGGCCTTCAAGAGTCTGAGCAAGGATTGTTGAATTAATGGCAGGCGGTAACGGTTTTTTATCGTTCCTTCATTTAGGCCTCGTTAATCGACGCACAGCCTTAGGCCTCCCCCCGGCTTTGGAACGAAGAGTACTGGAGCTACGCAAGGTGATGAAGACGACTGGATGAATCCCTTGGACAAGTTCTTCTCTATCTATTCTTTTGAAACTTGGAGTTCTTCGTGAGATAAACAGTAAGTAGGTCGAAACGGTGGAGTAAAGCCATCCTGTAATTTAATCTTGTGATCGTAGGGTCGATACGGTGTAAGTGTTTCAGCGATTACTTTACTGAACAAGGGTAGGAACTCATCTTACTCCTTCGGGATAACTTCTTTGAGAGGCTGTTCTTGTAGATATTTTATTCCTAGGGCTTTCTTGATCTCGTGGAGCATGACGGCCTAAACCCTGAGTTTCTCCTTTCTGATTCTCCTCACGAAAGGTGATGGTGCTACCGCGGAGAAGTCTAATTTCGGCCCTTCCCGATCTGCGGCTGTTGTTTCCAAGTAGTTGCCCCATACCAATACGCTCAAATGATGCTGGCAGTGCTGTTGGCAGTAACTGCTTTTGAAGCCAATCCATCGGTTGTGGAATTTGATCGTGACATCCTGGAGTTGTAACCATGGCCATTCCAACACAATTGGGCAATGCCCTAACTTTGTTACCAACGCTGGTAATTGCTCCTGGTGTGATCATATTCCTATGTTTTACTTGGCCATGGTCATAATAGTTCCTGATTCGATGGGTCATCCATTGATAACTTCTAACTCTATTGATTTTCGTAATTTCTTCTCTTCCAACTGATGATGGCAAACAGAATCTTTATCCACAAATGCTATTCCCATGGCTCCGCAGTCAATTTGGGCATGTGTGTTGAATAACCTGTCTCTCATTTTCAGCGAACATATCACAACAAGATGTTTGCTTTGCATTAAAGACTTCTTGATTTCTGCACTACCAATCGAAAACTGTGAAAGTCCAAAACATAATTCAACAACTATAGACCAAGGACATTCGTGCACAGCACAATGGCCATCTTTAGTGCACTGGCCTAGACTTTTCCCGACTTGACTTTCTTTCCGTTACCTGTTTCTGAATCTGCGTCCATTTCGTTTCCTGCGTTCTTACAAGGTGTTACTTCCCCCTGTCCTGATGCTACTTTCAATTTTTTTGGGCACGATGCCGTGAAGTGCCTGCTATCCCCGCAGTACATACAAAGTCCTGCTTTCCATCGCCGCTTGCATTCTTCCGGAATAATCATCCGCCCCTTCACTGCTGAGAGATCTATTGGAGCAGGGCCGTAGTAACCTGCCACGGTGCCTGCTGGTGCTGTTTCTGGGACAGGTGTGGTGTTGCTCATGGTTTCGTGTTTCTTTGACCCTGCTGTCCATCTTGCTGACTTTCTCTCCGCAGCATGGGCGCGGATTTTGGAGTCTCTTTTTGAGCACATTTTGACAAACTCGGTGAGGTCCGACGGGATGTCGCAGTGCCGTAGTGAGTCCTTCAGCTCCTCAGATAGGCCTTGACATAACACTTCCAACTGGGCTGCTTGGTTCCGATCGATGTCAGGTACCCATAGTTGCAATTCGGCGTAGTATTGGGCAAATTCTCGATCCATTTGCTTAAGTTTGAGCAGTTCCCCATCCACTGTGGCCCGCATGTCCTGGTCCCTGAAAGCCAATTGCAATACGTCCAACAATTTTTCTAGTGACTCTAACTTCACATCTCCGGTTTTTCTGTCGATGTATGGGTGAATTTGATTCAGGGCCACACCTTCTAGAAGATTTGCCGCATACCTCATTTTGGATTGTTTGTTGAAGAATCATCCCGGTTCATCCGCAATTTGCATGGCTAATTGTGCCATCCATCCTCGAAGTGACCTTTGGTCTGTTCCCAAAAATCGGAGAATTTCACTGCCTTTATGTCCTCTGTTACCGCCACAATTACCACTATTCCCGGCAAGAGCGAGCACTCTTTTGACCTGATCCCGATATTCATTTCTTTTTTCTCCACTGATTCTTAACTGCTCCTCTGTTTCTTCTAATTCCTGTCTGAGGTATTCCGTTCCTTCTGGTGCTCTGTTTTCCAAATATTGTTCCAGATCTGTGATATTGGCTTGCAGGTCTCCATGTATGCAGACTGGCACTCTTTCCTCCATGGTTCATAACTTCTGGTGACTAAGAAGCAGCTCCTGTTTCTGGTTGTTCTGTTCCTGGATGACAATGTTTCTTTCTGTCAATAACTCTGATATTCTTACTTCCGCTATTTTCGCAAATTGTTGTTTCTTTAACAATTCGTTCAACCTGCTGGTTGTTGGTAACTGAGCAAGGGCTGTGGGTCCTGGGTTGATTGCATAGATATGTTCTCGGAGTTGTTTTTCGTCCATTACCTCCACATTTGTGCGTGTTACGTTTTCCAATTCCTGCTGGACTTCTCTGGACAACGTCACATCGTCGGCTGTTCTTGAGGATTCTCCTGACATCTTTGCAGTTTTCAAATGGTGATTGATATAGGTATTTGACCATTTTCCAACTGGACATTTGTGCTGCTTCAAGGCACTCGTCACAGACGTGCATCCAGTTAACGCTTTCCCAGTATATCCTGCAGTCGTTGCCACAAAGAGTTTCGCACCAAATACACTTATTTGGGTTCCAGCACATTATCGCCCGATGGCGAATCGCTGTCAATCTTTCTGGTTGATTACATAACACTCTTCAATTGCTTCAATATTGGCTAAAAAAGCATTTTTGCTTGCAGTTGGGCTATATAACGTATTTCTCGGTCTAACCACCCATGGCCTAGTAACTGATCACGCAATTTCGCACGCAAACACCCTTGGCTGCATGAGCAGCTGTTCATATTTACCCTGCTCCTAAACTTAATTTTCATCTTCCCACTTCATCATCCAACCATGGGCAGAGTAAAGCGCAGAGAACCGGCTGCTGACAGGGAAAATGACATCCGGGAGGCCACACATGCGTATCCTAGTGGTGAAGTAGCATCCATCTGCACAGCAGCCACAACATATGTTATTTCCTTTGGTACCCTGCGAGATCGTCTCAGAGGTGCTCAACCCCGCAGTGTTGCTCATGAGAACGAACAGCTACACACTCCGGAGGAAGAGAAATCGATTGTGAGATTCTGTGAAGCTCTGGATGACCTGGGACATCCAGTGCAAGGGAAGATGGTTAAGAATGTTGTGCCATCTCTACAACCCCCGCAACGTCGCCAGCAATTGGGCAAACACTGGATTACTTGCTTCCTAAACCAATATCCTGGCATTACTAGCAAGTTTTGTCAGCGCCTGGATCGCCAAAGGGCAAATGTGAATGATCTTGTCATCTTGAGAGATATTTTCGGGAAAGTAAGTTAGTTTCATATACTTCAATATTCTTCACTAACAACTGGTTTGCAGCTGGGAACACTTATTAGAAAGCTCAATGCTCATCCAGAAAACATTTACAATATGGATGAGAAGGGTTCCATGCTTGGTCAGGCCTTGAAAGTCAAGGTTATTTGCCGTAGAGGCCAAAAGTATTCCCGCAACAGACAGGATGGACATCGCGAAATGGTAACAGTTATTGAGTGTATATCTGCTGCTGGTATGGTTATACCACCCATGTATATCTATAAGGGTGGGAAGCATGTACTCAAATTGCATACTGGGGTTCAGGCTTAAGAGCAGGCTACCTTTGCTTGCTCATCCAAGGGTTGGACCGACAATGAATTAGGGTTGGAATGGGTGGAGAAGAACTTTGACAAGTTAACACCTCAAGTGAAGGTACCATCGAAAGGTTCTTCTGCTCCTACTAAGCTCAGTAGTGCAAAGCAACTGCCGCGTATTCTAGTTCTTGATAGACATGGATCACATTTGGCAGGGTAGTTTTTCGATTTTTGCTTAAAAAGAGATATACATCCTATTTGCCTTCCAGCACACTCTACACATATCTTACAACCACTGGATGTTGGCCTCTTTGGTCCATTATCACGTTGCTACAGCAATGAGTTGGATTTGTGGAAGAGCAAAGGAGGTAATGCCATTAAGAAGGGGCAATTCCATGAGTAGACACACCCCTGGAATCTCAATTTATTCCATTAATAACTTTTCCAATAGACTTGTCACACATGCAAGGGCTGCAGCATACACACACAAGAACATCCTGAGTGCATTCGAAGATACTGGGATCTGGCCATTGAATGCACACAAAGTTTTCGAACTCTAATCACAGAATTGCACTCGGCCGGATACACCACCAAGCACACCCTTTGCTGCTCAAACTAAAACTCCCCGAAAGCCCAGAGCTGTTAGCAGACTAGTGCACGATGCATTTCACCTGGTCACTTGTCAAACACCGTCTGCTCTAAAGTTCAAGTCTCTTATAGGTCAGCTGGGAAGGTCTGCGCAGGGGCACATGCAAACAAAGAATTCGGGGAGGAAATGGTGAGATTTCTTCATTCTGGGGCCAAGGATACTACTGCAGTTGCAGCTAAAGATTGACGCCATCTTGGTAATGCTCGTCTGTAAACCGCTGACGATGTGGTGCAGCTCAGAGAAGTGAGAGAAAGGATTGATCAAGAAACAGCAGCCAAAATCAAAACGCGCCAGGATAAGGCTGCAGCTAAAGCAGCACCAGTAGAAAATGGTCTCAAAGGGTCTAAACATGTGGAAAAGCAGGGTGTAGGTGTTGAGACGATCTTGAGGGTAGGATGAGAAGATCTAATCTGTCTATCTATTTTCTCTAACTACGGGAGAAATCTATGCTTTATATAAACAAGGAAAACTGATGTTCCGTGGGGAAACCATCGCGAACATACATTACAAATCGTCAGTGGCTATGCAGGTGGCGAGTGACTCATCATGTATGAGTCTACACGGCGACTTAGCAATCATTAGTTATCACTCTCCAGTGCATTCTAGCAGCTTTGCTAGCCATCTAGAAACTCGTAGGCCTTTTGGGCCACATCTTTAGTCAACACTCCCCCTTTGGCCCAAAGGCCTTCGACAGCCACAGAAAGAAACTCAAAGAAATTATAGAAGAGGAGAGAAACTAAAAGAAAACCATATGTCTCCTTGGCAAATCCCATTCTTATCCATAGCTGCCCAAGCCCAATTTCAAATCCAAATCCATATTCGATTTTTGCCATTCCCCCAGGGACTTACTGATCTAGAAAAGCAATAATTGGTAGTCCACTTCCAAAGCCAAGTTTGCTCCTTCTTTCGCCTTCTTTTCTGCATATGTGGCCCATTTTTTCTTACTCCAGCACTCATCCTTTATATGCCCCTTTTTACCACAGCCAGAGCATATATGGCCATCCGAATTCGTATGGGTCGAAGTCGCTTTCTCCTTACCTCTGCCTTTCTTCGAGACGAATAAGGCTGCATCCGGAGGGAGCCCTTTGGCTCGTCGAAGGCTGGCCTCGAATGATAATAATGTTGGAGCCGTTTGTTAAGTTCGTCATCACGTGGTTTGGGTTAGGTTTTAGCGCAGAGCCGCTTCGATTTAAGTTCTTGCTACGTGTCATTTAGATTTAGACAGTCGAGAGAGAAAGTTCGGTACAACAGGTTATGAGCCCTTGCGCGACCACGATTTAGACGACGGTCTCGAAGCAAAGCGATAGAGAGATTTTAGACGAATTCGATTTAGATTTGAGATTGCGGTATTATCGACACTGTCGGAATAGTGGTAGACAGAACCCACGACGCGAACGAAGATGGCCGAATCGACAGCGATCACGATTAAGAAATTTGATGGTACCGACTACAAGAGCTGGTGTACGGAAATCGAGATACTTTTGGAACAGAAGCAGGTTTTGGGAATCGTCGATGGTACAGAGGAAGCGCCAGATAAGAAATCGGAAGAGTACAAAGCATGGAAGAAGCAGCACGGAGTTGCGCGTTCGACCATTCTTCTCGCGATGGAGAGGCCATTGCAGCAACAGTATGGTGTTCAGAAGGATGCAAAGGCGCTGTGGGATCAGCTTATGGAGGACTACAAGTCGACGGTCAAGCTTAATGTGTGGTCTTTGCACGATGAGATGTCAGCTGTGAAGTTGAGCGATTGCGAAAATGTGCAGGAGTATGCATCGACGATACAGGGGTATGTGAACGACTTCAACCTCTGCGCGAATAGTTCGACTGGTCGTGGTACGATGCCGAAGAGCGAGCACACCTATTACCTTATGAAAGGGGTACCGAAGGACGATAGTTGGAAATTTTTCGCCCAGTTGATGTACGACAAGATTGATACACTGGCCGACAAACCGTTGGAGGTGATTGCGAAGATGAAAGCCCACGAAGCGCGGCTAAAGCAGGAAGACAATTCGGATGCGGACGAGGTACTGTTTATGAAGCTGAAGAAGAAATGCGAGAAACGGGCCAAAAGCGATAAGCGGAAGCAATCTTGGAAGAAGAGTGATAGCGATGACAGTGGTTCAGAGAAAGGGAAGCCTCGTCGCACCAGTTGGAAGGATCGGCAATGCTACGAATGCCATGAGCTTGGCCATATTGCACCGTTTTGTCCGAAGCGGAAAGCAGCAGCGGCAAATACGACGACAACTGAAAACTTTTGGATGACAGGCTCGGCTGCTGGGAATGTTCCATTGAAGGAGAGCTGGTACATGGACTCAGCCACCACCTCTCACATTTGCGGAGATCGACTGAAATTTGTTCGGTATACAGAGTATGATAAGAGTGAAGAGCGGGAGATTCGTGACTTTGCAGGAAGGGTGGCAGGCGTGGCCATCGGGTGTGGAGATGTGCAGTTGAGGCTGAGGCTGCCTGGCCGTATGAATGAAGTTGTTGTGAGGAATGTCTTGCATGTGGAAGGAGCACACAACTCGGTCTCACAATCGCGGTTGATGGATCGAGGCCTGCGGATTGTTTCAGTCAATGGTTTTGGGGTAAAGATTTATGAGAAAGTGGTGGGTACTTATGGTTATCGTGGAGGACGATATGGAAAGCTTGTTGCAGTGGCACCTCAGGTTGGTGGAATGTTTCGGCTTGATGTAGTGAAGGAGTGAGTGGATTCTTGCTCGACAGAGAAGGAGGAATGGATGAGAGAAGGAGTGAGTGGATTCTCGCTGGACAAGAAAGCATTTTGGGAGGATGTTCGTTTTGGAGGAGCTCTGGGCGCAGTTGAAGGTTTCGCAGGAGCGGCAAGGTACGATTTGGAGGAGCTGCGGTTTATCGTTTGGGAGGAGCTTTTGCTTGGAAGGTTGGGATGGTTTTCTATGTGTTTCTTTGTTTTTTGATGGTTTAGGATTGACGGACGTGATAACGCCCTGGAGGAGTGTTGGAGCGGTTTGTTAAGTTCGTCATCACGTGGTTTGGGTTAGGTTTTAGCGCAGAGCCGCTTCGATTGAAGTTCTTGCTACGTGTCATTTAGATTTAGACAGTCGAGAGAGAAAGTTCGGTACAACAAATAAGTGGCTAGTGATATCGGCAACAGTGTTCATTTTCCCAGTCAGCATCAGGGTCGATGCGTAGGTCCTCCATTCATCCGTATTCGGTAGATGCGCTAAGAGGTAGAACCTTCTCCACCTGTCCTCGACCTTGATGCCACATATTGCAAGGTCATTGATGATTTTCTCTTGGGCCGTGATCCATTCAGTGACTGATGGGTATGATTCGAGTTTGCATGTCGTTAGCTTCGCCATTTCTTATTCTCCATCCAGTTTGATGTATTCTTCGAAGTCTGACTGTATGGTGTCCCATAGCACTTTGGGATCGTCAAACATTTCGTCCGTATATCGGCTCCGTACTGATGGTTCTAGTATTTCACTGATGGTACCGGTGGCCTTTTCGTAGTTGTTGCAGTAAGCCCGCCAATTTTGGAGGAAGTTATCGAATCTTGTGAGATATGCCGGGACCTTCAATTCGGGCTTAAACATGAACTTAATATCGAAAGTGTCTGCAGCCTTGGAGGTGGACTTGGTTGCCTTCGGGGGAGTTGGTGGTCGCGGGACAATCTCAGAGCCATCTACAACTCGCCAAACGTTGAGATGCTTCAAGAGATCCTTTGCTTCAATGGACCAGGTATGGTAATTGTGCTCATTGAGCTTCGTGATGGTGGTCGAAGTTGACATGGCTCTTAGCCGACGTGTACGTGTGCTTGGATTCGGTGTTCAAGGCTTTTCGTTGTTGTTTTCGATGCTTTTCTTAGTGGTGCTCGGTGCTCACCGGCTCAGGGCTTTTCGTGACAAGATGCTCACTGACTCAAGGCTTGTTGTGGCTCAAGGCTTTTCGTGGTGTTTGATGTTCACAGGCTCCGGCTCTTCGTGAGGGTTCTCGGTGTTCACTGACTCAATGCTTTTCGTGAGGGTTCTCAGTGTTCACTGGCTCAAGCTTTTCGTGACGGTTTTCGGTGTTCACTGGCTCAAGGCATTTCGAGGCGGTTCTCGGTGTCCACTGGCTCAAGGCTTTTTGTGACGGTTCTCGGTGTTCACTGGCTCGAGGCTTTTCAGTACTGTTCTCGGTGTGCACTGGCTCAAGGCTTTTCATGGCGGTTATCGGTGTTCACTGGCTCAAGGCTTTTCGTGACGGTTCTCGGTGTTCACTGGCTCAAGGCTTTTCGTGACTGTTCTCGGTGTTCACTGGCTCAAGGCTTTTCGTGACTGTTCTTGGTGTTCACTGGCTCAAGCTTTTCGTGACACGGTGCTCAAGGTCGGTACTTGAGGCTTTCTGTCCATCGATTCACACTCTATTCTCAGGTCGCTTCTGGACTTAATAGAGGTCCACTGGAAGCTGCACTGTAATCCACACGGAGTATTCTGCACGTGTCGGAGGTGGCTCGAGTGTACTACTCGAGGCTTTCCGAGCTTGAGTTCGGTACTCAAGGCTTTCGGGGTGTGTCCACTGAACGATTCACACTCTATCCCAAGTCGTCTTCTGGATCCGATAGAGGTCAATTTAGCTGGACAGCGGCGGGCTCATCACCTGTTGAGACGATCTTGAGGGTAGGAGGAGAAGATCTAATCTGTCTAACAATTCTCTCTAACTACGGGAGAAATCTATGCATGATATACACAAGGAAAACTGTGGTTCCGCGGAGAAACCATCGCGAACATACATTACAAATCGTCAGTGGCTATGCAGGTGGTGAGTGACTCATCCTGTCTGAATCTACTCGGCAACTTAGCAATCATTAGTAATGACTCTCCAGTGCATTCTAGCACCTTCGCTAGCCATCTAGAAACTGGTAGACCTTTCGGGCCAAATCATTCGTCAGTCGTAGGCTCAAAGAATGTGGATACAAAGTGTCTTAGTGATTGGGAGGATGAGGAAGAAGATATCACAGATGTAGGGGGGTGTGATGATGGGAAAAGAGAGGGGGAGGAGGGCTCTGTTATATATGTTCGAAGTATGCAGAGCCCAGTTGAAGCTCTAGAGGATGGAAACAGTGGAGAAGAGGTCAATAGTCAACCTCCAGTAGTTACAAGGTCAGAGAGAGTGGTTAAGACCGGTCATTTGACTTCATAAATGTCACCTGCGGGTGGTTGGTTACCCGGTCGTGGGCGGCTTCCCGGTAAAATGCGTTACCAAGGCAAGAGGTATTCGACATCAATAATCCAAATTAAACAGAGTATGCAATCTTGTTCCTCAATACAATCCAAAAACGTATCGAATTCATCTATTCCGCAGTTGCAGGTAGGTGTTATGGTCCAATCCTGAATGGCTCCGCAGTTGCAGTGGTTAGTTGGGTTTGGATAATCGTGATCTAGGTCTCCTGCATCTTCTGAACAGTAGCAAGCATAAAAACAGTCGCAGGTCCTTTCGTCCCCGTTCATGTGTTTTCAGAAGTGGCACTGGTTGCCGAAAATATCTCGATTCGTAGATCTTCTACATGTCCACAAGCATGATACGCAGATGTGTCTCCAGTAGGATTGGATGACCAATCTATTTTCGAAATTGCTTGCTGATTTAAAAACTTTGCAAGACGCGTTGCAATTGCGATGACAATAATAGCAACCTAAACAGTGAGGATAACAGCACATAAAACAAGAATATAACCGGAAGAATCGATTTGAGACTGGTTCTTCTGTCAAGGGTTCAGGGCTCGGTATCGAGGGTTCAGGGCTCGAGGTTCTAGTGGTTATAAAAACCGAAAACCGGGTGGTCGAAGAATCTAGGAGTAGCCTGTAGCTACAAAATGAGTACTGTATGCAAGACACTCGATCCAGAATCACCAAGTGTGAAAGAAGTGAAAGCCGAAGATAGTTGATTGTTTTATAGACGAGAGAACGAGTGAAGAAAGAAACCAATCCTCTGCCAGATGCCTGGTGTATATACTGTGTTTCACTCGTTCTATTATACATCCAAACTCCTGCAGTCTTTGTATATTGCTTTCGTACGATTCCGTCGTTTCCCGTATAACCTGATTCGAGACCTGATTCCATTCTCATCATGCTTTAGCCTCTGTTCGAAACCTGATTTCATTCTCGTTGTGCTTTATCCTCTGTTCGAAACCTGATTTCATTCTCGTCATGCTTTATCTTTTATATTATTCACTGATCATCACTCCACCATCGATCGTCACTCAACACAACTGTGACAGCCAGAGACATGGAAAATGTCGTAATTGTATTCCTGGGGAGCTAGAGTCTAACCGTTAATCTTCATATTGGTGAATGTTGTTGCAAAAGCTTGAGCAACCGGAAGGCAGTCGGAGAAGATGAAGATTCGGGAACCCAAAAGTAAGTGTCGATTTTGAGTAACAAACCAGAAGATGGCGTGTGCTTCCCTATCTGGCTGAGGCCATCTAGACTGTGTATCGTTAAGAACCTTGCTGAGGAAAACCACCGGCTTTGCCTGTCTCATGTAAGCTTTAGCTTCTCTATCATCCATTCTTCTCTTGACTTCCTCTGCTCCATTCTTTCCATCTTTTCCAACACATTCAAACAAACAACCACTCTGAAGATCAAACTCTCGCACAACCTGCTCTACGAACTCTCCAATATCAGCCACGTCCCGCCTCGAATCCTCGGCTAACTCTTGTTCATTCCCTTGCTTTCTTTCCACTGCTTCCTTCTCTTCAACCAAACGCTTGTCCAACTGACCAAACACACACGCTATTCTCCACGGTGACACGTCAAGCATCATTACAATGGGCTCGAGGTCTTGGAATGGCTGCAAGATTACATCCATGTTCAAGTCTGACGCAAGCATTTCCAATTTTTGCTGATCCTCATGTGACCACTTAAACACGTAATCATTTCGAATCTTCATATTCTGTTTCCTTCCTTTTGGCAAGTGCTTCGATTCGGCAAGTTCAACATGGGGTTTCCATCCCCGGAGTATATCGGAAAGGAACTTTGACTTGCCGGCAAGATTCGGAATATATCTTGACATGTACCTCCAGCAAACGTGAATGTGCTGCACCTGTTCAGGGCCAGTAACCGTCTGCCGAAGAATAGTCTGGAACTTTGATACCAATTCAGAAGATTTAGACATTTCTTGACGAGATAACACATGGCCGAGCGTCTTATTCTTCTTGGCTAACAGCGGAGACTTGGCAGCATTGATGGTCATGTTTGCTTTCTTGCAGGTGGGAAAGACGATATGCTCAAGAGTATCGAGTTGTACGTCCACAGCCTCCGAATCCGTCATTGGAAGGCCAGTTACTTTAGAGATCTGCTTTCCATCGCCCAGTTCGACATTGTCGAGGTACACTTGCAATCTCGTGCTAATCCATCGATCAAACAATTTGTGCATCAGGTGCGAATAGGTTCCAGGTCCGCCCTGCACTCCGAAAGACATGAAGAGCCAATTGAAAACTCCCCATCCAGGCACCACAAAGGCAGTCAATTCCGCGTTTTCACAATTAGGGATAGTGAGGAACCCTGAGAAACAATCAACAGATGAGAAGCGTAAATGTCCACTAAGGTTCCTGAGGCACTCATCCAACATTGGAATTTCCCACACGACCCAATGATATTGTGAATTAAGATAGTAGAATACACAGCGAAAACAGTCATCTCCACCATGCTTTTAGGCCAATGTCACGTGCATAGTTCGCTTAGCATGATTGAGACCAGCAACTAGCGGAGGTTCGCATTCTAACAGTTCTGTGATGTATCCTTTAACACAGGCGAATTCCTTGGGTCAAAACTTCCGCCGAACATTTGATTGGCTCCAAACTGCATTTAACAAAGGCTTCAAATCGTACTTCATCAAATCCGGAGAATAGTGGCGTATCTTTTTCAAGGTTGTTGCAACCCATGGTCTATACGCGGCGAGTATTCCCTTAAGACGGAGCAGTTGAGCTTGAGAAACCCCTTCAAGGCCAACCCACCAGGTGACACCTGCTACTACCAAAGGTTCGAGACTTTCTTCGGAAGCAGTTTCTTTGGTTTAACCGCAGAATAATTCAGTGCTAATGACAGAGGAGTCTCCAATTGTCCCACATCCCTCGACAGACTGTTCGGAAAGTGCATACCCCGATTCGGGCACAATGAGCTGTATGAATTCGTCAGATGAATGCCTTGGGATTCCTTTCCAAATTGTGCTACTGTTGACCTTGACCTCGTATTCATCATCGGCAATCAGTGCAAGGTCGGGCAAGGAGGTTTCCGCAACTTTCACATCTGTGTCGATACGCACTGAAGCAGCTGAAATTCTCACCCCCTTCGGAGATGACTGGGCAAGAGGGGTGTTCATCCAAGGATGAAGTCATCCACCCTGGGGATCCTCGAGATGGAAACTTGAATTATCAATAGAAGTCGAAAGGGCCTTAGCATATTCCCAATGCAGATGGCGTACAAGCTCACTGTCTAAAATCGAACAGTCTGACTTGGCAAATGATTTTTCGTCCCCCATACTGTGTCCAAGATATTTGCGACCATGGATAACAACCGGAGTACCATCTGGCATGACGATCAGGTAGTCGTGACGTACGGAGATTTGGGCATCGATTGAAGCTAGGAATGGCTTTCTGAGTAACATCTTTCTATCCCCAATTACCGATGGAAGGATATAGAAGATATCTTCCAAGAGAATGCCTTGACTGAGGTCAATAGTTGTGATAGGATAACCGCGAATATGCGATTTGCCATGAACTCCACAAACAGTGATATTGTTGCGATCAGTGAAGATCCTAACGTGAGGAGTGGAACAACAGATCTCCAAGGCTGTCTGCTGGTCCACGATATTGATTTCAGAACCGATATCTGCGATAATGTCTTGCATCAGTAAGTTACCGAGATATGCGGGAATCTTGAAGGCAGGAGAGAAAGATGTGTCCCCGGCTTTCTGCATGAACTCCGAAAACTCATTGATTGTCATTTCTTTGAGGCGTTTGAACAGCTGTTCTTGAGAGAGCGCTCCAACACGCTTGGTTTCTGCAGTTCAATAGCGATCTGGAGGACGTCGAACATGAGCAGGATAACATCCTTCCCTCTCATTCTCATGTTCCGAATCTTCAGAAGTGGAAGACTCAAAGCTCTCATGCCACGATGCAGACCTTTCATGCTCATTTCTATCCCTTCAGCGTAACCTTCGATATCGCTCTTAAGACGGTTCTTCCTCAGGATCTCCAAAGACCTTTTCCAAAACTTTTTTGCGATAATAAGGAGATTTCAGCACCAAGGATGGAAGTGTAATAGGCACTTTGACTGTTTTGACCCAGACTGCAACGTCCCGTTCTTCGGCATCAGGGTTGCGCTCATCGGGAGTTGAATATACAGTATCCTTTCGCACACGTCTTCTACCAGCTCCAACTTCATACTTGCTGGATCTATCCACTTTAGTGCCACCACACTCGAAATCCCCAAGCCCTGCGAACTCGACAACTGATTCAGGGAGAGCATCCACAGAAGATGTCTATTCATTACGGCTCAAGATGGATGTAACATTGACATTTTTTCTGGAAGCTCTCCCACGAGCTTCTTGGTAGATCTGAGATGCCTTAACTCACTTCTGAATGCGAAGAGCATCACAATTGTCCCAACTGAGAGGAGGATTGCGATATTGCTTGGCAGTATGAGGGCCCGACCAGCAATTCCAACAGAGAATTCCTTCATTGGACATGTCGGCACAATGCGTTTTGCAAGGCGATATGATTCTTCTGTGCCTTGACATACACGTCATTGATACGCTTCATTTCACCATTCTCATGCTCAAACTTAGCGATTTTCTCGGCCTGCTGTCGATGCCACCAAGCAGTCTCCTCGGAATCCATTGCAGTCCTTCACTTTGCGAACAAGGGATCAGGATGTCGAATAGATTCGTCAATGACGATTATGAGTTCGACGATATCATGGAACGTCTTCTTGCGCTAATTCCTTTTGGGTTTGTATTCGGATAAGGCAACTGGAGTCATTTTCGCAACAAAGATCTCGATCAACACATACCCGGCAATATCTTCGACCCTGATAACCTCATTGAATTGATCAGAAAACTCCTTAACCGTGACCTTGGATGAATCCGGGTGAAGTCTTCTCAACTCAGCCGCAACATCAGCTTCTGTGTTATCCTTGTCGATATTGAATTTGGCTCTGAGCTTTTCGACGAGCTTATCATAGCTATCAATATCCACAGTTGTCTGACGCGCAACCCCAGTACCAGGACCGGGGTAAGGGCTGCCGTTGACCACATTTTTGGGTGGGGACTCGGCATCTTTTGGGGATACACGGAGGAGCGTGAGCCACCTCGGACCTGGGATATTAGGGTCCAATATAGCGATTTCATTCTTGATGTTTCCGAAATCGGTGAGGAAGTCTTTGATAGGAGTCCTTCCATCATACTTCAGATCCCTAAGGAACCCAAAGTACATACACCGGAAAACATAACCTTACACGTAGCACAGTTCATAGCAACCGGTTTTTCGGACAGCATTGCATAGGAAATTTTGCGCGTGCGCACCATGAGCTCCTATGGACTGCGTGTGAACATTGCTACTATGGTGTCAATTACACATGGTGGCTATGGAGCATGGGCACTTGGGGAAATGGCAAATACGCGGGTATTGGCAACGGCTCAATCTGGTGATCTGCGTGGGGACACTATGAAGTTCTATCTATCTTGCTATCTATTGATGTAAACTCAGGGTTCACCAGGAAGCGCTCACTGCTCATGGCCTGCTGGTGGCTCTGCTCACGCTCCGGTTGGAGACGGCATGGGAATGCTCTTGGAGACGTGAATGAAGTGCTATTTGAGAGGAGACAGCGTTGGTTGAAGATGGTGCTGCTCTTGGAGACATGAATGAAGTGCACTTTGAGATGGAAGCAGGCTGAAGATACCGCGAGCTGGAGACAGTGCTGGTTGGAGATGGCGCAGGCTACAGACGGCGCCGGTTGGAGATAGCACTGGTTGCAGATGGTGCTGCTCTTGGAGACGTGAATGAAGTGCACTGGGAGATGGAAGCAGGCTGAAGATGCCGTGAGTTGCGGACGGCGCTGGTTCAGGACGGCGCTGGTTCGGGACGGCGCTGGCTGGAGATGGTGCTGCTCTTGGACATGTGGATGAAGTGCACTTGGAGATAGAAGCTGGCTGGAGATGCCGCGAGATGCGGACGGCGCTGGTTCGGGACGGCGCTGGTTGGAGATGGTGCTTCCCATGGAGATGTGAAGGATGTGCACTTGGAGATAGAAGCAGGCTGGTGATGCCGCAAGTTGCGGACGGCGCTGGTTCGGGACGGCGCTGGTTGGAGATGGTGATTCCTTTGGAGATGTGAAGGATGTGCACTTGGAGATAGAAGCAGGCTGGAGATGCCGCGAGTTGCAGACGGTACTGGTTCGGGACGGCGCTGGTCGGCGATGGTGCTTCCCTTGGAGATGTGAAGGTTGTGTACTTGGAGATGGAAGCTGGCTGTAGATGGTGATGGCTGCAGATGGTGCTGGAGGCAGCGCTGTGGGTCGGACATAGATAGAGTGCTGCGGTGAAGCTTAATAGGTTTGCCAAACTAATTGTCCGGTATAGACTCGGATAACATTTATGATATCAATAGTCTCCAAATTGGCCTATTCTTATTCCACCTCCGAAGGCTATCGTACTTCCGAAGGTTATCTCACCACCGAAGGTTAGATATCTCACCACCGAAGGTTATCTCACCACCGATAGTTATCTCACCGCCGAAGGTTATCTCACCACCGAAGCTTATCTCACCACTGAACGTTATCTCACCCCGAAGGTTATCTCACCGCCGAAGGTTATCTCACCACCGAAGCTTATCTCACCACTGAAACTTATCTCACCACCGATGGTTATCTCACCACCTACTCCACCGATGCTAATCTCGCCACAAAAGCGTCATGTTAATCTCACGATATCCAATGACCATGGTGTTGAGGAATACAATTGATGGTACAAGGTCAATAGTTCTGACTCCAGCCTCGGGAACAGCAGAACTCCGAGTCAGATTTGCCAGCCGGATCGGAAGCTCCATTCGCTTCGAGTTTTGTATGTGTGCGAGTGCGAGTGTGGCCGATAGACCGTCCATTGCAACTCCATGATCCTGGTGTTAGTGATGGTGATGGTGAGGGTGATGCACTAGAAGTTGAGCCTACACAGTGACTTCAATCGTGCTAAGTCCACTAGCTACTGGTAGCTCTCGCATGATTAATTCTAGTTCTCATCATATGGCCGGAGCTTCCAACTTGAAGTCGTCTGCTGGCTAGAGCTGGCTCAAGCTTCGGATGCTGGGGCGAGCGGAGGCTAGACAGAGCGGAGGCTAGCTATAGCGGAGGCCAGCCAGAGCTGAAGTTAGCCAGAGCGGAGGTTGAAGGCTCTGGTAAACCTTGAGTTTAATATGCCATCGCAGCCGCAGCCTTGTCTGGTGAATAGCGAGAAAGCATGAACAATGGAAAAGCAAATCTGGGACGAAAGGAAAACCAGAGCGAAAGCCAGCGAAAGCTTGCAGCAGCGAATGTGTCCATAGACCCCATCAGCCATTTAGACTTCTATAGGGCACCGCGCAAACTATCAAAAGCTGCGCGTAACGCAGGGGTCCACCGGAAGGTTGTTATGAGCTGCGCGTATGTGCGTGAACACGTCGCGCAGCCTATAGTGGATTTGCACTTTTGCTGTTGTATTGTTCATGTCGTTATTGTTTGCAATGTTTAGTGCCGGGGATGCCCTTCGGCTTTCTTGAGTGTCGGACGGAGGTGTACTCAGGTCTTCGTCTCCATCGTACGGATGACGGTAATGATACTTGACATGATGGTCATACTCGCTAATATTGGCATTTCTCTCTGCAAGGTAGACGATGAGAGATCGTTTGTGAGCACGCTGATTTGCTTCCCAGCGACTAATTTCTTAAGGGTAGGACGCGGCAACAGATCTCTTCCAGGCAGCACGATCGTCGTTGAATTCGACACTCAAGTCCGAAGTGATGATCCTATGCTCTGGAACTGCAGGTGGTCATGTTAGGGTGCGGCTCTGCGGGCCGCTCCCGTAGTTAGCTTTGGCGGGACTTCGGCTGCATCACCAATAACATACACTTCTACACGTACGAAAGAGTCTCTTTACCCACAGGAACAATAGGTCTTACACGGAACCTGGAAGTTAGTGGAGCCGTGTTGGGCAACGGGTCTTCATCACCAATATCCTCTATTCTGCTTCATTTTGAAAAAGATCTCATCCGAGATCTGGGAATTAGTGAAAGGTTTTGGAATAGTGGAGAATGGGTGATGGGCAAGGGGCGAGGTAAGAGTGTAGGTGTGTATCTCCCAGCTCCCCTGGTAACGTAGTAGAATGTGTCTTCTTCGACATTGTCCTGCCCTTCCTCGGATGCAAAGAGGAGATCTTGGAGGTCTCCACTGAGGTCTGTGTAAATTTTGTTGAAAGAGATGTGGGGGATGTCTTTGACAGCCCCCGGGGTACTGAAAACTCGTTTGTAAAAGGTACGATCGATTGGGCCAGGGGCTTTGAGAGGAGAACCAGGTGACTCCAAAAGCTGAGGATAGACGATAACTCTGTAAACTTCACGGAATGACGAAAGTTGAGTAGGCCAACCGTCACAGGGACTCGCCAACGCCGTCTAGCTTTCCGTGCACGGTTTGACCACTGGACAGACTCGGATGCCGGAAGGCACCTGAGGATGCCACTGGCACACTCTACGTCGACTGAAGTGATTGCTGTTGAATTATAGCTTTCGGAACCGAATGCAACGATGTAGGCCGCAGTGCTATAAAGAAGGCGATCCCACAGACGATGCCCGGAAGCCAGATTGAATAGGCGGAGGATGGTGAGAGACCAATAGTAAGGTCAAGATAGAGGAAGATGGTGCAATTCCCTGCTGTGGTCACCAGTGATACGAGGCCAAAAAAGAGGGCCATAAGAGCAGGAACGCAATCCGTAACTATCTGGACAAGAACAAATAATGAGACGAAAGAAAGAGAAGATGATTATTGTATTGAATGATCGTGATGATGATGATTGTGATGGTTGGGAGAGAAGGTCTCCCGAACTAGACTACGCTAAGAGTTGGGTCAGGGCTCCGCTTCCACAACCCACTAGCCTTATTTGGCTCTGCAACAAGTGCTTGCTGCACTTGTCAGCCTCCATCTGTGTATTTGCTGCCGATCGTGCCTCGGAGATCCGTCTGGTTTTATTTGCAGCCGAGGGGTATACTAGTTCTTGTACCGTGCCTGCTTTGCGGCCTTCTCGGGCCAAGTTCGCTTGGCATATTTACACATTTTGTGTATACATCATTTTTGAATCGGACCAAAACTCACAGTCATAATTGGGGAGGAAATTTCGAGTTTGAGTTCTAGATACAGTCCCTAGACAAAAGTGTTCAAAATAATGATTGTAACTACATACAAATTACGCATTTTCTTGACGCAGAAATTTTTGATCCACAGTTGTAGCACCAATACAGCTAGAAAAATGTGAAGAATTTCAAAACCAGGAGCTTCCTACATCGGGTTTGGTCTATTAAATTCTCTATTAGCCATTGATTGTGGTGGTGGAATGGTGTTGTTGCACAGTCGGGTATTTTGGTGTAAATTGCCAATCACGAACACATTTGTCTAGCAGCCACTAGCCAGGTGGATTAACCGCAATGGAAGACCCTTTCGCGAAAGAGGGATCGAAACAGAGATCCACTAGGTTCCAGAACACACCAGCATCCCCAGCAATGAAGAGGCCGATCGCCAAGTGAACCTGGCCGGAAAAGCCCGTAGAGCAAGCACGGTACGAGAACAGGTATACACCTCGGCGGCGAATAGAACCAGGTCAATCACCGAAGGAAGATCAGCGGCGAAAGCACAGTGGGAGGCCGGCAAATGTAGCAAGAACAGCGGCTACAGACAAAGGGCAAGGCCGGAAGCAAGAGACCTATTCCAATGACTACAGTGAAGTCGCTAGCGGCGAGATTTTACCCACTAAAGTGCGGGCATACACCAGTGGGCACGTAGTTAATATGATTCGGGCACTGAGACGACAAGTGCTGGTGGTGTGGTGGCGGAGGTGGAGTAGTGCAGACGTGGGAATACCTCATCCGCTATAGCAACCGTTGGAAAGACCAGCAGAAAACCCTCTGGAAAGCTGCGGGGAAGGCCACCGGCTGGAAAGCGGGCAGATGCCGGCACGTGCAGATCTCAGAGCTGTTATCCATGGAGAAGTGCGACCAAGCGGTGATGGACTTCTTGGCAGCTACTGACGTCGGATGTTCCCGCCCAGGAAGCCAATCACTTTGCTTGGATCCATGTCTTGGCAGGACACAAGCAACCTGATTGGTCGAACCGATAGCCGGGTAAGTGATCGCAGGCGCGGAGTGCGGGTGGCGATCACTTTCTTTTCTCTTTTCTTTTGTCTTGGTCAACTTTTCACATTTTTCTTTGTTAGCAGGGACGAAGGGTAACGGGTGGGGAGCTCAGCCATCTAGCCGGCTTGCCCGGTGGCGGAGGTTATTTAGGCTCTGTCATACTCTAATTAGAATGAATACAGTATGAATAAAACAAAGACTGTACATACAACTTGAAAAAGTTCTTGAAACGATTCTTGGAGTAAGTCATCACGTGTCTTTGGGTTAGGGTTGGCAGCGAGTATTTAGGCTACATATCATCTTAGACATAGACATTCACAACGGTTTAGACAGTCAGGACAGAAGGTTTGGTAACAAAAGTGGGTGTTATATTGACTGTGAGTATCTCGTTTATCCTGTGGAATGTTGGAAATCCACTCAACCCCGCGACCGAGTCCGCCCAATGGTGGAGTGGCAAGGTGGGCTTGTCATTATGTATATAGAGAGATCACTAATGTAGAGAGAATGGTATCGCTTTTAGACCTGCTCACAGCGCCCGCTACCATTTCCAACCTGGAATGGTTGTCAAATGGTCTGGGAAGCGTGTGGAAATTTGGGGAAAAAAGAAACATGCAAAAGACTGACCCACTTCAAAATGGGGTCTGAAACTTTATTTCGCGAACCAGCGCACCTGGCATAGAATTTAAACTTGCTGCTACTACCCGTCGTCCCCTTTGACAAAAGAAAGCAAAAGATTGCTAAGAACAAATGAATAAAAGAGATAAAACGAAAAGGGAGACCCCCGAACCAAATGTTGAACCGACTCTCGGTGAAGCGATTTATTGTCTAAGTATAAGATGACATGTAGCTAAATACAATTGAGACCGCCAACCCTAACCCAACGCACGTGATGACGTACTCTAAGAACCGTTCCAACATTAAGTACGTACCTACTGGTGCATGCCCGCACTTTAGTTGGTTACGCAGTTGAGCTTATTGAATTCAGCTGGATAGAGCCTGCTGAGTGTACGTACATGCTAGTGCGTACACATACATGCGTGCAGAGCAGAGTATTTGAAATTTTTGTCTGACTCCGTGAATGAACTAGTCAGTTCGCGGAGGTGGGGTATGGACTCCGTGATTGAACCGTCCGTTCACGGAAGGTGGGCCTCCGTGAACTGACTAGGTACTCCGCGGAGGCACCGCTTCCGTGAATGGACTAGAACATGGTTGCTTTATCGACCATAGACTTCGTGGCCCCCACTCCGGTTTACCATGTATGTACACAAAGGAACTCGTATTCAATCCCGCCAAGCCTCTATTTCCAAACAGCGCTACCTAGGAAATTAATATTACAAAAGGGAAGCGGATGCTGATATGAATACCGCTCTAAACCACCGCAGCCTTGCTCCTCCTAGGTTAAGTGTACGGACTGCTGAAGTTTGCTTGAATCCGAACATAGGATTTTCCTTCAAACGAAACAAGCGGATAGAGTCTTCTCCGCAGGAGTTCGCCATCTTTCATGATCTCTGATCGTACTGCTCAATTTGTATTCTATTCCCGGAAATAGATGAAACTTACGTTGCTTCTGTCCATTGAGAGTGAAGAAATAGCTTTCACTTTTCCAATCTATCCCACACCCGACTACATTGCCGCTTGAGTATTCTGAACCGTAATAGAATCGGTTGTAATCAAGCTTAGTGCCCAGTAAAAAGGTACCACTGGAGAAGTATGCAGATGAAAAACAATAGTGATCTGGAACGTTGTTCTGCAGGATATGTTCTCCACAGAATCCAACTCCCATAGCCCTAGTTTAATAAGACTACGGAAAACCTATTTCTAGTTTTCTGGATAGTGACATACAATTTCGACGACGACTCGACCACAGTAACTTCGAAATAATTGGGCCCGTGATATCCAGGAGGGAAGGGGTGATCGGCTTTCACGGAACACTGCGTACTCGGTAATGCCCCTAAAACATGTCAGCTTTAATGGTGAGTTTCATGCTTGGCCTTACCAGAGTACAGTAATCCTGCCCCATCCTCGTTAAGCTGAATCGACACACATGCCGGTTCACTAACCCACTTCGCAAGGGGAAACACCCAACTTGATGTCGCATACACCATATCCGCGAATCGTAGCATTGCAAATTCGTTTCGTGACTGAAAGGCAGTCATATATGTTGTCCAATTATGTTCGTCATAAGTCGAATAGTTCCCACCTAACTCCCAGAATATTTCTAGAATATCAGGTTCACGACCTTCCACGCAGCATGCAAAAGTTGTGTGTAGATTTCATTTAGAGTTATTTTATTGCATTTCGCAACTAGACTTTTAGTAGGGTCAAGCATTCCAAAGTAGGCTACTGCTTTTACAGAGGCAGGGTGGACTCGACACTTTTGGTAACTGTTAAGCAGCATCTTGATCGCCATCTTGCCGCTTCTATGGTTCCTGGCCGCGGAAGTAATAATGGGCTCGGTAATCTCGATGTCGGGACAGATAGACCGTAGCAACTTCATCACCTCACTGCCACTATAATTGCTCCCTGTCGCCGCTTTGAGGATGGGCTCGTGATGTCGATGTTGGGACGGGCGGAGAGCAGTACCTGTTGTGCCGATCCTTCGGGGTGGCTACGTGCAAAGCGAACTAGAGAGGGTGAAACTTGTTGAGTCTATTGCGCAAAAGGTGTGAAGCAAGAGAGCAGATAAGCCCTATATATATACTATTGCCATCACAAAGGAAACAAGCCGTGAGGCGGTGGCTTTTCCTCTACAAACCCAAAACAAAGGGTCAAACAAGCAAACAGTTCCAAATACCCGAAACAAACACATCCGGCCCTTCCGGCCCTTCCGGCCTACAGCACCTTTATCACCTCCTTACCGTTTCCTGCCGCTGCTTCAAGGATGGACTCGCTGATCTCGATGTCAGGACGGGCGAAGAGCATCACTTCCATCACCTCGTCGGCATGGACGTTCTTTGCTGCAGCTTTGATGATGGGTTCGGTGATCTCGATGTTGGGATGGGCGGAGAGCAGCACCTCTATCACCAGCTTGCCGCATGCATCGTTTTCTGCCGCCGCTTCAACGATGGACTCGGTGATCTCGATGTCGGGACGGGCGGAGAGCATCACTTTCATCACCTTGTCGGCTTGGACGTTCTTTGCTACAGCTTTGATGATGGGTTCGGTGATCTCGATGTTAGGACACGCGGAGAGCAGCACATCTATCACCAGCTTGCCGCATACATCGTTTTCTGCCGCCACTTCAAGGATGGACTGGGTGATATCGATGTCGGGACGGGCGGAGAGCATCACTTTCATCACCTGGTCGGCTGTGTCATTCTTTGCTGCAGCTTTGATGATGGTTTCGGTGATCTCGATGTTGGGACGGGCGGAGAGCAGCACCTTTATCATTTCCTCCCCGCAGGATCTTGCCGCCTGTTTGAGGATGAACTCGGTGATCTCGATGTCGGGACGGGTGGAGAGCATCACTTCCGTCACCTCGTCGGCATGGACGTTCTTTACTGCAGCTTCGAGGATGGGCTCGGTGATCTCGATGTCGGGACGGGCGGAGAGCAGCACCTCTATCACCTGCTTGCCGCATGTATTGTGTTCTATCGCCGCTTCAAGGATTGACTCGGTGATCTCGATGTCGGGACGGGCTGAGAGCAGCACCTCCATTACCTTGCCGTTATAAAAGTTCGCTGCTGCTTCTCTTACGATGGGCTCGGTGATCTCGATGTCGGGACGGGCGGAGAGCAGCACCTTTATCACCTTCTTGCCGCTATCAGTGTTTCCTGCCACCGCTTTGAGGATGGACTCGGTGATCTCGATGTTGGGGCGGGCGGAGAGCAGCACCTTTATCACCTTCTTACCACAATCATTGTTCCCTGCCGCCGCTTTAAGGATGGACTCGGTGATCTCGATGTCGGGACGGGCGGAGAGCAGCACCTCTATCACCTGCTTGCCGCATGTATTGTGTCCTATCGCCGCTTCAAGGATTGACTCGGTGATCTCGATGTCGGGACGGGCTGAGAGCAGCACCTCCATTACCTTGCCGTTATAAATGTTCGCTGCTGCTTCTCTTACGATGGGCTCGGTGATCTCGATGTCGGGACGGGCGGAGAGCAGCACCATTATCACCTTCTTGCCGCTATCAGTGTTTCCTGCCACCGCTTTGAGGATGGACTCGGTGATCTCGATGTTGGGGCGGGCGGAGAGCAGCACCTTTATCACCTTCTTACCACAATCATTGTTCCCTGCCGCCGCTTTAAGGATGGACTCGGTGATCTCGATGTCGGGACGGGCGGAGAGCATCACTTCCATCACCACGTCGGCTTGGACGTTCTTTGCCGCAGCTTTGATGATGGGCTCGGTGATCTCGATGTTGGGACTGGCGGAGAGCAACACCTCCATCATTTCCTCCCCGCAGGATCTTGCCGCCTCTTTGAGGATGAACTCGGTGATCTCGATGTCGGGACGGGCGGAAAGCAGCACCTCCATCACTTTGCCACTTTTATAGTTACGTGCCGCCTGTATGAGGATGGACTCGGTGATCTCGATGTTGGAGCGGGCGGAGAGCAGCATGTCCATCACCTCGCCACTTTCATAATTTCCTGCTGCCGCTTGGAGGATGGCCTCGGTGATCCTGATGTCGGGACGGGCGGACAGCAGTACCTTCATCACCTTACTCCCACTATAATCGTTCCCTGCCGCCGCTTCAAGGATGGACTCGGTGATCTCGATGTTGGGACGGGCGGAGAGCAGCACCTCTATCACCTCCTTGCCGCTATCAGTGTTTCCTGCCGCCGCTTTGAGGATGGACTCGGTGATCTCGATGTTGGGACGGGCGGAGAGCAGCACCTCTATCACCTCCTTGCCGCTATCATTGTTTCCTGCCGCCGCATTGAGGATGGACTCGGTGATCTCGATGTCGGGACGGGTGGAGAGTAGCACCTTCATCACCTCCTTGCCGCTATCAGTGTTTCCTGCCGCCGCTTTCAGGATGGACTTGGTGATCTCGATATCGGGACGGGTGGAGAGCAGCACCTTCATCACCTCCTTGCCGCTATCAGTGTTTCCTGCCGCCGCTTTCAGGATGGACTCGGTGATCTCGATGTTGGGACGGGGGGAGAGCAGCACCTCTATCACCTCCTTGCCGCTATCAGTGTTTCCTGCCGCCTCTTTCAGGATGGACTCGGTGATCTTGATGTTGGGACGGGCGGACAGCAGCACCTCTATCACCTGCTTGCCGCTATCAGTGTTTCCTGCCGCCGCTTTGAGGATGGACTTGGTGATCTCGATGTTGGGACGGGCGGAGAGCAGCACCTCCATCACCTTCTTGCCGTTACAACAGTTCGCTGCTGTTTCTCTTACGATTGGCTCGGTAATGTTGATCTTTGAATGGTCAGACAGCAGACGAACCATTGCCTCGTGACCATTTATTGCGGCCCCTTGGAGTGCGTTGCCATATCTGCCGCCCTGAGCGTTGATGTCGGTGCCGTGATCCAACAGCTCATTCGCAAATGCAATAAGTCCCAGAGACGATGCAATTTGAAGCGGTTCTGTTTTGTCGAACTTATGAGAGTGTGAAAACGTGAATATTTTGTAGGAGAGATCCATTTTCTGTCGGGACTCTGCTAGTTTCCGGAAAGCGGTACATAGAACCTGATATTCATCATCACCGTCAGCCTGTCTTACATGCTCATGCCAATGAGTTGCAGCGTAATCCAGAAATGGGAGTTTATGTTGTAGAATTTTTATATTCTTCTCGAAATTGCGGCCCCATTTGAAATCACCAATGACCGGCGCATCTTCACATTCGTCGAAACAAGTATAAGTCAAACAGGATAGAGCCAGCTGCATGTTGGACATCACTGGTGAGATTACCAAATCGGGCAGTGAATTTCCCCCATCCATCGCTGTATTCAGTGTTCCTAAGCGGCCCGGCCGGCTGGCCGGCTTTTAGCGGCCTGCAGGCCCGGCCCGGCCCGGCCTCCATTTTGAAAGCCTGCGCTAGCGGCGGCCCGGCCCGGCCTGGGTCAAAAGCCGGCCGGCCGGCCGCCCGGCCTGCACGTGATTTAAAAAACTAGCATTGGCCTGCATCGGCCTGCATAAGCCTTGGTCTGGTTGATGGATGGAATACGGCAATGGCAGGGCTACGATGATTGAGTTGGATATAGTTCATATTTCGTACTTTGGAGACTTTCTTAGTATAGGCAGCAGAGAATCTTTCGAACAAAATATTCCGTTTAGGCTTAGTTCCGCCAAGAAAAGCCTGCAGGCCGCCAAGAAAAGCCGGCCGGCCGCCAAGCGGCCGCCAAGAAGCCTGCAGGCCCGGCCCGGCCTTCATTTGAAAGCCGCCGCTAAGGCCGGCCCAGTGTTCCTAAGCGGCCCGGCCGGCCGCCTGGCTTTTAGCGGCCTGCAGGACCGGCCCGGCCCGGCCTCCATTTTGAAAGCCTGCGCTAGCGGCGGCCCGGCCCGGCCTGGGTCAAAAGCCGGCCGGCCGGCCGCCCGGCCTGCATGTGATTTAAAAAACTAGCATTGGCCTACATCGGCCTGCATAAGCCTTGGTCTGGTTGATGGATGGAATACGGCAATGGCAGGGCTACGATGATTGAGTTGGATATAGTTTATATTTCGTACTTTGGAGACTTTCTTAGTATAGGCAGCAGAGAATCTTTCAAACAAAATATTCCATTTAGGCTTAGTTCCGCCAAGAAAAGCCTGCAGGCCGCCAAGAAAAGCCGGCCGGCCGCCAAGCGGCCGCCAAGAAGCCTGCAGGCCCGGCCCGGCCTTCATTTGAAAGCCGCCGCTAAGGCCGGCCCGGCCCGGCCTACGCAAAGCCGGCCTGGCCGGGCCGCTTAGGAACACTGGCTGTATTCATGTCACTGAGGTAATCTTTCGCTGATTGATGAACAAGGTGAACAGTATCATCTTCGATTCTGAGCATTGGTCCAAAAATCAACCGAAGAACCTGCCTCAAGTCTGTATGCATGTCGTCCTCCATCGAGGACATAGAGGTGTGACGTTCGGGCTGTATAGCAATCGCAATTTTCAATTCTTGCAAGTTCAAGGGACGAACAGCCCATACCACCCATTGAAGAATGCACTTAGCAATTTGTTGGTCTTCCACTCGTATCTTGCGCAAGATGTTCGTATATACACCTGAAAGATCAGGCGGTAACATTTGGAGTCTCTTCCTGATAGCCCGAGGTGTTGTATTTGTGGAATTCTTCAGATCATCCAATATCAGGGAAACTCAGAGAAACATTCCGTTGGCGCCACGTATAAGAGCCTGTCGTACTTCTTCTCCGAGATTCCCTGTGAACTGAGGCTGTCTGTAAACTGACGCTGAGACAAATGCTGTTATATCATTTTTCAAGCTCTCAGCCGCCAGAGGCAATTTTATGACATTGATCAAATGGGATGTAACTGGAATGTGTGGTCGACTAGTAATGATAATCTTCATAAGTTGTGTGGTGTTACAGCATAAAAGATGCTGCAGCTGGTTCAAGAACTTTGACCGAGATCCTTCTTCACATTCATCTACATATGTGAGCTACATCTTGTAACTAGAAAGAGGTGAATACCTAGAGCGTCAATCAAAATATAGACCTGCCCACGATGGGCATCATTTATTATTCGTTCAAAGACTCGCCAGAGCATGCCGAAGCTCCATGAAGTTTTCTCCTTGTTCGTTTTGTACTCAGGCTCGGCTAAAAAGTGCATAATAATATCAGGAATTTGATCCAACATCTGCGTAAGCAAGTTCACCAGGATTGCTTGAGCAGTTCTTAATTGTTCATTCTTGTCATCACAGAAGAAATATGCTATGTAAAGCTGCGTAGTTTTTCCACGAGTAATTTCCTTGGTCAAAAATGACGATAAGACGCTCTTGCCACAACCTGGATCGCCAGAGATCCAAAGAATTGTCTGGCCGTCTTTCTCAATCCATGATTTGTAACGCTGGTCGTCAAGAATCCAGGTGCAAGTATTTTCATGTCTTCTGAGCCAGATTTCATCACGGTAGCATTCATAGTCTGAAGGCTTCAAACTTTTCCGGCATTCAGTGTATTCCTGAGAATCTGATTTAGGATTATTAGTTACTGATCATTACTATATCAATATGTCAAGAGGAGGCACATACTTTGAAGGTTTTGAATCGTTATTTCGGCGGCTGTGCGTAGGTGTCAGCATTCGTGTATAACAGCTAGCTTATAGAAATGGACCGCTCTATACCATAGGACTTGGTAATACTATGCACCCATTCCTTCAGATATCTAACTACAGTTTGGTAAGTTCGATCCTCTGCGGAGGCAAACTTGACTATATTCGTATGGTTTGCCTCCACGGGAACTCGTTGCTCGGTTGGTATATATAGTTGGGCGGAAACTCGTTTGACCATTTCAGACTCTTTGCCATCTCTTCCATAACTGGCTGAATCGGACTGAAGAAAGTTATTCTTATTCATCTGAATAAGTTTAGACAGAGGCCTACCCTTTCAACTGTGCGGGTTGGTGCCGTCTCATAAAAGCTGACAATTTTCGGCTTATAATCTTTCCATATATAGCTGAGTTCTTCTTTTTGAATTTCGAGAAATTCCGAGCCTTCTCTTAATTGTCTGAGCAGGTTATGTCTTGACGTGTCATAGCCGCCAGACTCCGAATCAACCATCTCTTCTAAATCATAGGTCCGCATACCCTGATGTGGAGTGCCGAAGAAGATAATTGAATATGTTGCATCCAATATGTGTCTATGAGAGGGATTACGTCTTGACTCAATCAATGCCTTCAGGATTATCATCAGTTTTAATGCTTTCCGTGTCACAATCTACCTACCTGCAAAATTAGGATACCACCGAGGCCATGTCCAATAAATATGATAGGTCGGGTATTCTTCATAAGACACAATCAATACATCAGTACAGTGATTTCGTTGGAGACTAATAAACCAACCTTAACGGAGCTCCGGGCATTTTCTATATCCTGGATGACCAGCCGTTGGTAATCCAGCAACCTGTTTTCGGCTCTACCCTGCCCGACAAGATCGCTGTCATAACCATATGACATGATCTGGATGTTTTGAACATCGTGCGGTAACAAGTCCTTTAGCCACATTTGGTGAGTTTCGCGGTTTCTCCAGGATCCAAATGCATGGCCCGCAAGGCCGGTCACTGCAATCACACTGCTCCCAAACATCAGCATCTTGTTACGGCATCTGTGGTGTGGACAACTACTAACTCTGCAACTACTTCGCCCACGGGGGCATTCAATGGTGTTAGGTTATAGAATTGGCTGTCAATTGTAAGAAGAGCCGCTGTCCTGCTGGTCGATTCTGGGACCTGCTGATGATTGTGCCGCTGTAAGAGTTCGGTACAAGGATCCAAGTTGAGCAATGCTGTTTGAGTGGAGTTGACACATGCTGGATAGAGCGATGGTCGATAATCCTGACGCGTGAGGGATGGGTAAATGGCGTGAAGAGCGTCAAAGAGATCATTCGCACTCCAACTTTTTGGAACACCGGATATCCGAAAACATTTTGGTGGCGGGTTTGAAGTTGTGGGGTTGTTCGATCGTGATTGACTGGTACCGACGGCACGAATGCTACTCGCGGTAGTGGCGCACTTAGAGTTTCGTGGTGATTGTAAACCATCGGGTGGCTGCTTGCGTTTTACATTCTGAGATAGCGAGCTAGGGTTTGTATCCATTGCTAGTAGCCTTGAGCTTGATTGAGCGCTTGGTGACGTATTCCCCCAGGAGATCGTGTCGGACGGGAGGTATTAGCGATAATTTTGTTTGATGAGCAAGCAACTAAAGACTGGAAGCCATCTTTCAGCTCCGACGTCGATTAATATGTACTCTAGGTAGAATCCTTGTGCGGCTGAAAATACTGTAACGTGGCATGTGTAGACAGAACGCCAAAACTTCTCACCTACCTAGTTTGTCTAACGTATTTCTCGGTCTAACCGCCCACGGCCTAGTAACCGATCACGCAATCATGCACGTAAGTGCCCGAGCAGGGGTTCGTATTTACCCCGCTCCTAAACTTAATTTTCACCTTCCCACTTCATCACCGCAACCATGGGCAGAGTGAAGCCCAGAGAACCGGCCGCTGACAGAGAAAATGACATCCGGGATGCCAAACAAGCGTATCTTAATGGTGAAGTAACATCCATCCGCTCAGCAGCCTCAACTTACGGCATTCCCTATGGTACCCTGCGAGATCGACTCAGAGGGGCTCAGCCCCACTGTGCTGCACATGAGAAGGAGCAGCTGCTCACTCCTGAGGAAGAGAAATCGATTGTAAGATTCTGCGAAGCTCTGGATGACCTGGGACATCCACTGCAAGGGAAGATGGTTAAGGAATTTGCCCTATCTCTACTACCTCCGCAACGTCGCCGGCAATTAGGCAAACATTGGATTACTCGCTTCCTAAACCGACATCCTAGTATTACTAGCAAGTTTAGTCAGCGCCTGGATCGCCAGAGGGCGAATGCGAATGACCCTGTGATCCTGAGAGACTTCTTCCGCAAAGTAAGTTAGTTTCGAATACTTCAACATTTTTGACTAATGACCGGTCTGCAGATGGGAAAACTTATTAAGAAGCTCAATGCTCGTCCAGAAAACATTTACAATATGGATGAGAAGGGGTTCATGCTTGGTCAAGCCTTGAAAGTCAAGGTTATCTGCCGTAGAGGCCGAAGGAATCCCCGGTACAGTCAGCATGGAAACCGGGAAATGGTTACAGTTATAGAGTGTATATCTGCAGCCGGTAAGGTTATACCACCCATGTATATCTATAAAGGTGGAAAGCATATATTAGGATGGCATGCTGGGGTCCAAGCTAAAGAGCAGGCTACCTTCACTTGGTCATCCAAGGGCTGGACTGACAACGAATTAGGGTTAGAATGGGTGGAAATGAACTTTGAAAAGTTCACAGCTCAAGTGTAGGTACCATCGAAATGCTCTCCTGCTCATGCTGACTGCATTAGTGCTAAGCAACAGCCGCGTATTCTCGTTCTTGATGGACATGGATCGCATTTGACATGGCAGTTTTTCGATTTTTGCTTGAAAAGAGATATACACCCCATATGCCTCCCAGCACACTCCACACATATCTTACAGCCACTGGATGTGGGCCTCTTTGGTCCATTATCACGCTGCTATAGCAATGAGTTGGATTTATGGATGAGAAAAGGAGGTAATGCCATTAAGAAGGGGCAATTCCATGAGTAGACACACCCCCGGAATCTCAGTTTATTCGGTTAATAACTTTTTCAATAGACTTGTGACACGCGCCAGGGCTGCAGCATACACACCGAAGAACATCTTGAGTGTATTCGAAGCTACTGGGATCTAGCCATTGAACTCACGCAAAGTTTTTGAGCGCCAATCGCGAAATATCACTCGGCCAGATTCACTGCCAAGCTCTCCCTCTGCTGCTCAAACGAAAACACCGCGAAAGCCCAGAGCCGTTAGCAGACTAGCGCGCAGTGCAATACACCTTGTCACCCATCAAACACCTTCATCTCTAAAGCTCAAGTCTCTCATAGGTCAGCTGGGAAGGTCTGCCCAGGGGGCACTTGCAGACAAAGAATTGGGGGAGGAAATGGTGAGATTTCTTCGTTCTGGGGCCAAGGACACCACTGCAGTTGAAACTAAAGATCGACGTCACCTTGGTAAAACTCGTGTGTATACCGCTGAGGATGTGGTGCAGCTCACAGAAGAGAGAGAGAGGATTGATCAAGAAAAAGCGGCCAAAATCAAAAAGCGCCAGGATAAGGCTGCAGCTAAAGCAGCACGAGCAGGAAAGGGACTCAAAGGGTCCAATCATGCGGAAAAGCAGGGTGTAGGTTCAAAGAAGGTGGATACAAGTTGTCTTAGTGATTGGGAGGATGAGGAAGGAGATATTATAGATGGAGGGGGGTGGGATGATGAGAAAAGTGAGGGGGAGGAGGGCTCTGTTATATATGTTCGAAGTATGCAGAGCCCAGTTGATGCCCTAGAGGATGGAAACATGGGAGAAGATGTCAATAGTCAACCTCCAGTAGTTACACGGTCAGGGAGAGTGGTTAAGACCGGTCATTTGACTTAATAAATGTTCACCTTCGGGTGGTCGGTTACCCGGTCGTGGGCGGTTTCCCGGTAAAATACGTTATTCTAGCCGCCAGCACTGCGCAGGAGAACACCAAAATATGGTACCCCACCAATCACAACAAATTAATAAGATTGGCGATTAAATAAACTAATGCTGTGCCCCACTTGTGACTTGTCGAACTTGCAAGGATTGATAGTGTGTTGACCCGAGGCTGAACCTTAACGAAGGCTAAGCCGCTAGCTACATACCCTGACCTCTCATACTGTCTCTGTCGTTCAAATCACGCCGCTTTTGCGTTTAAAGTGACAGAAAGTAGTTGCAAGCCAGTACGCTCACAGGGAGCGGATAAAATCACTCTCGCCAACAATAAGGACGGGCTTTGATCGGGATACCATCTCTTAAGGAATCGTCATTCACTCTACTAAGCGCTAGACAACAGTGATCCCAATCGTCCAGTCAGGGTCAGTTCGGTCTAGGTGGCAATGGGTTGACCGGACTACACAGACCAAGACACATTTGAACTGGAACTCCGGATTCGGACCAGGTTGCAGACTACAGTTCAAGAGCAAATTTTGCACATTAGTTCAATTATGTACATTAATAAACTTAGGCTGCCGCTTTTTCCAGTGTCTGTAAAGCATTCAACATATCCCTTGCCTTCCTGGCAGTATCAAAGCTCAACAGGCCATTATGAATTAGCGACTTCAAGAACTCCTGTGCCTCAATAATATCATCCCCCAGGCGAAGCCTCTGCTGTGAAAGTTGTAGCTTGCAACTGCATGAACAGTTAGTTAAGTTCGAAATTTGTCTCTCTGCAAAAAGATCGCTGCCAGGGTTAGGGATAATTTAACGTCACCACCATTTGTTCACATACTCAACAGACAACAAATCGGTTCAATGGTATACTCATAAGTTGCAGGTCATTTTGGAATTATATATACATACCTACTGAATAATCTTTCCGCTTCTGATGACATTGCAGCAATTGCAACTGCATCATAAGCCATTCTAGAGAGATTAGGATACTCAGACTCATGGTTCTTCCACCAACTGAGATACTCTTCGTTAAGGATAGATACAACAGGCTGGGTTAGATATGCTTCAAGTTCATCCTCTATTCGTGGCCGTTTTGGTGCTTTCTAGCTTGTCCATTCCAGAATTGAATCTATGGTAGTTAGAAATTCATTGTCATCTAATTCAGCAGTTAGTATTGAACTATATAAGGTCATCGAACTTACACCTAAAGGAGTTAATAACTCTTGACTTATATTGATTCATCCAAAGTTGAATAACCTCTGTTCGAGCCTTCTCTATCCAATCTGGATGGTCTTCCCACTCCTGCTCAAAGTATTGCATTTTTCGCCCTGGATGTAGTACAGTTGCAGCATTGATCATAGGGCAACGCTCAGCCATTATCCAATACTTCTCCAAAACAAGCCACCCAGTATTAAGTATATTGATGATGCCTTCATTGCGTTCTCCTTCAGCTGGATACATATACTGGGACTTCATTTCTTCCACATGATGCATAAGGTCATCATATACCTTATAAATATCGAATAGAGCTCCATTTGTACGTTTTCCTTCCAAGGCTTTGGTATAGCATTCAAAGGGGTCCAGAATTCGCACCAAATCTTCAAGTTCCTGCCATTCCTCCAGTGATAACTGATCATTTTCAAGCCCAGGAATCTCTCCTATACCGAAACATTTGTATTATAATCTCAGCCATAAGAAATGAATATGAAATAAGAGTACTTACGGTCATCATTAAGATGGTCTGCTATAAAACTATGTACTGCTGGCTGCAATTCAATAGCCCGCTTCATAGCATAGTAATCACCATTCCATCGAGTGTCATTGGGTCGAATAAGTTCAGTAGCATTATTCTCTAAAAGGCCTGCATCAATAACGGCAGCATGAAATCTATCTTTTCGCTGAGGGGTTCGTTTGACTGCTAGAATAATATTTCGCAGCTTACCAAGTGGGCCTTTGCTTCGCCATTAAGTTTGCGTATTCTTAGCCTGTGCAAGAGTTGTTGAAGATGGCTCCTCCTGCCCCTGTGAATCCTCGAGTATTTGAAGAGCACTTTCATCGGTCTTATATAACATCGCCTTCACAGCCAAGTTAATGGCATGCCCAAGACAGTGTATCCAATGGGACTCTGAATCATAGTAGACTCCAAGTCTATTAAATTTACGCTCCAACTCCCGGAGAGCAGTACCATTATTTGCTGCATTATCCAGTGTATGGTAGCCAACCTTAAATATCAGTTAGTTGACCAATGAAATATACCACCAGATGATGAACAAACCTTTTTCTCTATTTTATACTCTTGTATAATAGACCATAGAACTCCGCACTGATTTTCCCCAGTATGACTTCCACAAAGTCTTCGCAAAGCCAGCATAGTACCACACTTTACTCTCTCGGCAGATACCCAATTACCAATTAAACCTAGGAATGCCCGACAATTTGGTCCAGTCCAGAGGTCAAATGAAAAGTGTATATCCGAAGCAGTGCCCTGGGAATTGTTCAATTGCTCTCGTAGGCGGTCTTTCTCAAAGCAGTAAAGCTGTAGAATCCATGATTTAATTGTAGTACCAGAGTGTGGCATACAGCGAGGGATGCAACTGATATTTGATTGCTGAAAGTATCAGCATATCTCACAAAATTGGGTAAGGATCAAACAATAGCTGCAAGATATTCACAGATCCGCCGGAATTGACTCCCTTCAACATGATTGTTGTTTGTTGTTTATTCATACTGTATTTACTCTAGCTAGAGTATGACAGGACCCTTATCCTTCAACATGATTCAAAGGAATGTTTTTAAAGCAGATCCATTCCAATAAAAGTTCTCGGAAAACTAAGGGGTTGAAATGAATAGGTGAATGAATTATGTTTAAATTATGCTCATGGGCTGTAGATGAATCACCAGAAGCTGCTAGACCCAAAGTTGTCTGTATAAGCTCCCGGCTGCGTTGAATAAGTTCTGACTCTGTTCCTGGCTTCTTTATACCATGCTGAATGTCCAAATGACGATTGCAGTTCTTTTGTGCACTCAAATTATAATGCTCACCACCTGTTATTCTATCAGCATGGCAGTGACACAGGGGAATAGACCTACAAAGACTGCACCGCCAGTGTGCCTTATTATCTTTCATTATATGTATTCCATCGTCCCATATATAACTCCGGGTTCGCCGTTGAGAAGGTTCAAAAAGGTCTCTGGTTGGAGGGGAAACAGGGGAGAATGGCTCAGATTCAAAGTTCTGAATGCGGAGGCATGGCTGGGTAGAGGGAGATGGTGATAAGATTGTGTCTGGGGCAGCAGAATGTTCAAAATTGTGCAATTGTGAGCTTGAGAGTGTGGAGAGGGAACTGGATTGACTGTCTTCGCTCATGATATGAGTTGTGTACAGAGAACAAATTTCAAACAAGCAGAAATATATTGTATATTTATCGTGGACTTAGAACCTCTGTCGTCATCATTAACTATATAGCATGCTTTATACATTGTGCCATCATTGAAGCTTATCGGCCTATATTGTATATTTATCATGGACTTAGAACCTCTGTCGTCATAATTAACTGTATAGCATGCTCTATACATTGTGCCGTCATTGAAGTTTATCTGCCATTTGGCGGTGTTCATTGTGTGGCCCCTGCAGAACTTTATTTGGTCATAATCATATCATGTGGCCCCTGCAAAAGCTAAATCGGTCATAAATTGTCAGACCTCAGTCAACCCGTTTCTAAGTGTCCAGTCAAGTCCAGTCAACACTAATATATGGTCTAGTCTTAGACTTGACTATATCTCCGGTCCACGGTCAAAGATCGGTCTGGACCGGACTACTGGGAACACTGCTAGACAACCCCTGCTAAAATGCTTTTTATCAACTGCCGTCATCTCCTTAATACAAAGTGCATGCTTTCATTGGTTTGTGTTCTAGTTCATTCACGGAGGCGGTGCCTCCGCGGAGTACCTTGTCCACGGACACCCACCTTCCTTGAATGAACCGTCCGTTCACCGAGTCCGTACCCACCTCGGTGAACTGACTAGTTCGTTCGCGGAGTGAACGAAAAATTATAACTAGTGGGCTCGCTCTTCCCTCTGACACGTGCTTTTACATTCACAGTCATATACAAACAATTGCAAAACAAAAACGGAGGTTCTAGTCCAGTCACGGAGGATGTCCCTCCGCGGAGAGACCGGTCCAGTCACGGAGTCCCACCCTCAGTGACTGGACTGGTTCATTCACAGAGCGTACCCCTGCACCCCACCTCCGTAAATGGACTGGTCCATTCACCGAGTGTACACTCGGTGAATGCTCTGCACACATATATGCCCACACATGTATGCACACACAGCTGGCCATATCCAGCTAAATTTAATCAACGCAATTGCATTCAGCCCAGCACAACAACGTGCATTCAGCCCAGCGCAACAATGTACATTCAGCCCAGTTCAACTATATACCTTCAACCCAGCGCAAGTGAGGATTGTATGCCTAGCCAAATATATCTGTGATGATGCTCATGATCTAAATACACTCTGTCTTGTTTGTTTGTTTGTTTTAATCATACTGTATTCACTCTATTTAGAGTATGACAGACCAAACTTACACTCTGTGTGTTCATATATAAGTCGCTGATTCTGCTATCCGAGCTTTCTACATCTACATTCTTTATCAATATCCAGTGTTCCCGACAGGCCCGGCCGGCCCACAGTCAGGCCCGTGGCCCGCAGGCCGGGCCAGATGAGGCCTCTGGATTTTAGAAACTGGGTAGGCAAGGCCGATGATTTGAAAGCCGGCGGTAAAACTGTGGGTGACTGGGTGAACTGTGGGCTTTTAGTGCCAGCACGTGACCAGATAAGCGAGCCAATCACTTTGCTGGACTTGGAAGTAAGCAATTTGATTGGTCGAGGGGCCTTGCGGATATTGCCACCGAACGAGTGTAACGTTAATCTTACCTTGGAACAAAAGGGTCTGATTGCCGGTATGCATACTAAATTCAATGAGATGGAGCGTATGTTGGATGCATTGCATCAGGAATCGAACGCAAAGGAGAAGTAGACCCATGAGAATGTACTACTAGATATATATATTTGAAGTTTCACCCCCAGCCTACAGTTACCTGTAGTCCAACTGCAGGCTTTTCGGCCCATGGTTTACCCAGGCGCCTGCAGTTTCCACCTGCTGAAAGCCTGCCAGGTGTGGGCCGCACACATGGCCCGGGCCGGCGATGTGTGGGCCCCGCCAGGCTTACCCCTGAAACTGGCCCGCCTGGCCCATCAGGATCACTGTTAGTATCTTCCAAATATTGAAACTCACATTACCTTTGCCATTCAGCAATAACCACTACATCCTCTATTTTCATAATCATGGCTTTATCTGACCCTACATCAATTCCCAATAGCCCTTCAGTACTGAAGCTCGTGATTCTTTCTTGCAGTATAGCCATTCCTCCGGGCACAAGAATCGATACCGCTTGGATCGATTCGATCACTGCAAAATATGTTCAAGAACACGATATGCGAAAACATCAGCTCTACTGGAGGCGATAGTTGTCAAGGAACTCTGGGAACAACTTCAAATTGATCTGATTGATGTTCGTCATTTGGGCCAGAAATTCAATTGGTGCTTGCATGTACGGGATCACTTCAGTAAATTCTCGGCTGCCTATCCAATGGAGTCGAATGAAAGCGAGAGTGTTGCGTTATACTTGGGAAGATTTATCGAAATCTTTTGAATCCCAGGAATACTGCAATGTGACAATGGAACTGAATTTAAAGGAGCATGTGACCGTTTTGTAAAACACCACGGTATACCGGTAGTCCACAGCAAGCCTTGTACCCTACGGACCAATGGACCTATTGAACAGGCAAATGGAGTACTGAAGACTAAGCTGCTTGGGTGGATGACCGAGATGGAATCAATAGAATAGTGGCTGCCACTTCCGGAGGCCATGCTCTCAATGAATCGGCAGGTTCATTCAACAACAGTACTGCTTTCAATATTAAACGGAAGACAACATCACCTAGTAGGACCAGTCACAATTAAAAGCGACTTCGAGCGAATACACAAGGCGAGGCAACAGCGCAAACATACTGCACTATTGATGATGATGTCAACAAGAGCACAGAGGAAAACGACGAAAGTGATTTGACAGAACTAGATATTGAGGAAGGAGAGGGTCTCGATGAATACAAGTGTGTGGACGAGCAGGAGGAGGAAGAGGACGATGTAGAGGAAGAGGGCAACGATGAAGAAGAGCTGGTTTCGAGTCAGGATATAGAGCACAGAGTAATTGTAGTCAGTTGCACCACGACGTTGAGTGTAATTAGCACTTTGTAAGTATGCTCCGCAAATGAACCAGTCCAGTCACGGAAGTGGGGTGCAGGGGTACACTCCGCGAATGAACCAGTCCAGTCACTGAGGGTGGGACTCCGTGACTGGACCGGACACTCCGCAGAGGGACATCCTCCATGACTGCACTAGAACAACGGACACTGAAAGGAAAAACCGAAACGAAATAGTAAAATTGTAAATGAAGCATAAACAATGTTGCCGCCTGGACTCACCCGTTCAATGCCGGATCCCGTTTACTGCGTGCAGAGTCGAAAACAAACAACTGAAAAAAACAATTTATGCATGGTGTGGGTGGATGGGTTGATGCTGAAGGCACTGCTTGCCCGACCTCTGCCCCTCCGCCCTCCACCCCTCCAATATACTCCTCTCCTCGCTCCTGACGCAACTACAATTACAGTGTGCTCCATATCATCGTCTGAAACCGGCTCATCTTCCTCATTTCCCTCCTCATTGCCCTCCTCCTCTTCCCCATTCTCTTGCTCCCCAGTGACCTCTGCCTCCTCGAGAACCTCCTCATCCTCAGCATCCAATTCTGTTAAATCACTGCTATCATTGGCAGTATCTTCCGCAGATGATTTTTTTGATTGAATCATAACGTATTTCTCGGTCTAACCGCCCACGGCCTAGCAACCGATCAGGCAATCAAGCACGCAAGCGCCTGAGCAGGGGTTCATATTTTCCCTGCTCCTGAACTTAATTTTCACTGCACAACCGCCCCACCGCAACCATGGGCAGGGTGAAGTGCAGAGAACCAGCCGCTGACAGAGAAAATGACATCTGGCCGGCCAAATGTGCATGTCGTACCGGTGAGGTGACATCCAGATGTGCAGAAGCCTCAACTTACAACATTCAATATGGTACCCTGCGAGATCATCCCAGAGGACCTCTGCTATCCAGTGTTGTAAATGAGAATGAGCAGCTACTTACTCCAGACAAAGGAAACTCAATTGTAGGATTATGTGAGGCTCTGGATGACCTGGGACACCAACTGCAAGGAACATGTTTCAGGAATTTGCGATATCTCTACTACCTCCACAATATCGCTGCCAATTGTGCAAACATTGGATTACTAGCCTCCTGAATCATCATCATAGATTTACTAGCATATTTAGTCAGCGCCTGGATTGCAACAGGGCAAATGCGAACAACCCTATCATCTTGAGAGACTTCTTCCGCAAAGTAAGATAGTTTGGTATACATCAACATTTTTGACTAACTACCTGCATTGCAGATAGGAAAGCTTATTAGAAAGCTCAATGCTCATCCAGAAAACATTTATAATATGAATGAAACAGGGTTCATGCTTGATCAGACCTTGTAAGTCATGGTTATCTGTTTTAGAAGCCAAAACAATCCCCGCTACATTCAGGATGAAAACCGAGGAAAATGGTTACAGTTATTGAGTGTATATCTGCAGCTGGTAAGGTTATACCCCGCATGTTTATCTATCAAGGTGGAAAGCATATACTTGGATGGCATGCTGGGGTTCAGGCTATATGCTTCCTTTGCTTGGTCATCCACGGGCTGGACCGACAATGAATTAGGGTTGGAATGGGTGGAAAAGAACTTTGAAAAGTTCACAGCTCAAGTATAGGTACCATCGAAATGTTCTCCTGCTCCTGCTGACCGCATTAGTGTTAACAACAGCCACGTATTCTCGTTCTTGATGGACATGGATTATATTTGACAGGGCAGTTTTTCAATTTTTTCTTAAAAAGTGATATACACCCTATGTGCCTCCCAGCACACTACACACATATCTTACAGCCACTAGATATCGGCCTCTATGGTCAATCATCAAGGTACTATAGCAATGTGTTGGATTCGTGGATCAGGACAGAAGGTAATGCCAGTAAGAAGGGGCAATTGAATGAGTAGACACACTCCCGGAATCTCAATTTATTCTGTGAATAACTTTTTCAATAGACTTGTCACACGCGCTAGGCCTGCAGCATACACACACAAGATCATCTTCAGTGCATTTGAAGCGACTGGAATCTCGCCCTTGAACTCAGGAGAAGTTTTCGAGTGCAAATGACACATTATCACCATCCCGCATGTATTACCAAGCTCTCCCTCTGGTGATCAAACCGAAGCCAAGCGCCATTAGCAGACAAGCGGACACTACATTACACCTTGTCACTTATCGAACACCTTCCTCGCTAAAGCTGAAGTCTTTCATAGGTCAGCTGGAAAGGTCTGCCCAGGCGGCACTTGCAGACAAAGAAATGGGGTAGAAAATGGTGAGATTTCTTCGTTCTTGGGCCAAAGATACCACTGCAGCCATAGCTAAAGACTGGCGCTGCCTTGCTAAAGCATGTGTGTATACCGCTGAGGATGTGGTTCAGCTCAGAGAAGAGAGAGAGCAGATTAATCAAGAAAAATCAGCCAAAATCAAAAAGCCCCAGGCTAAGGCTGCAGCTAAAGCAGCACCAGTAGGAAAGGGACTCAAAGGGTCCAAACATGCGGAAAAGTAGGGTGTAGGTTCAAAGACGGTGGATACAAATTTTCTTAGTGATTGGGAGGGTGAGGAAGAAGATATCATAGATGGAGGGGGGTGGGATGATGAGAAAAGTGAGGGGGAGGAGAGCTCTGTTATATATGTTAGAAGTATGCAGTGCCCAGTTGATGCATTAGAGGATGGAAACAGAGGAGGAGAGGTCAATAGTGAACCTCCAGTAGTTACAAGGTCAGGGAGAGTGGTTATGAGCAGTCATTTGACTTAATAAATGTCACCTGCAGGTGGTCGGTTTCCCAGTCGTGGGCGGATACCCGGTGAAAAATGTTGCTGTATTCGGCCGCTTGCGTCATGCGTTTTCTCGAGTCGGTCATTTCGAATCGGTCAAGTATTCGTTTGATGTATCCTCTTTGGTCGATGGCAATTGGCTTCTGTTCTAGTCAGTTCGTGGAATTTGTTGCTCTGTGAAGGGACTGGTCAGTTCATGGAGTCCCACCTTCCACGAATGAACCAGTCAGATCACGGATCCATGAACTGACCTGTGCTCATTATGCTCAACCAAAATTACAAGTTACTTCAATCGCAAAGCTATGTATACATGAAATATTTATTATTCATTGCTCTTTTAACCCACGGTCCCCAATTTACCATATTTCTAATATTGATAGAAGAGTGGTGGAAAAACATCAATTTTCGGTGGTGTTTAGGTGTGTTTGTAAAGCTGCTCTATCAATTTTAAAGATATTGTAACTCAAAGACCGGGAATTGAAAGAGCAATGTATTGTGCATGTTACATATATATATCTCTTTGGGATTGGACAAATATTGGCAGAGTTAAGTAGACCGGCATTGTGTCATTTTTATCCATCCAGCGATGGCTCCATGAAGTGACTGGTTAGTTCACGGAATTGTGGTAGACTCCATGAAGTGACCGGTCAGTTTATGGAGCCCAGTTATTCCATGGGTTGACCTGTCACTCCACGGAGCAACATCCTCCACGAACTGACTGGAACAACTTCTACTGTCAGTCCTGAGTTACCGTCATTCCGAGATACTGACAGGTGTCGGAAACAGTACCTGACCTCCGCCGTTGAATCTGTCATACATCCAGCTAGAGATTGAGGCCATGAGGGCCGAAGAGCCAATGATTATAAATTGTCAACATATTCAAGGAATAGGATACTGTGCGAATTACCAAGTTTCCCACCGAAGAAGAGGCCTGCGGCCTCAATCGAGGCCTGGAGGCAGAGTTCATCAACTATATAATCAAACACTTCCTCAAAATACTCCCGGTTTGCCTGCTTGATGTATACAAGGTTATTCAGCTTGACTATCGGGCGGCTCGACCATGTGGATCCGGCCATTCTCCTTCCGGAAGCATGTATAGGGTTTCATGGAGGGCAGCCGAGGAATGCCGTCGGAATGTCGAGTATGGCTATCTTAGATCGTATTCTGCTGCAAGGCCGAGACTAGCCTGATCGATGCCGTCAATAACTGGAGATGTGATTTCATTATAGTCTCCGGGTTTTTGAAGGTCTCCTCGACCAACAAGTCTTACTTTCCATTTATCAATTTGACCATTCGCTAATAACTTCCCCATTACCCATCGGCTTTCAATCATGCTAGCACCATTCGGCACCTTCTGCACAAAGGTGAAAACTCCATGACTTTCCATCGATGCCATTTCCTTACCGATAGCTTCTTTCCACTGTTCCGAATCATCGGCATTAAGAGCTATTTTGTAAGTTTTCGGGCCAGGTTCAATCATCATGGCTATACTTATCTTCGAATCCGACTTTCCACCCCCTCTAGTCCGAGAGTTTGAGGCGGGACCACTCCAATTCATATTGCTCTTAAGTTCCTGAACCATTCGATTGTTTGGAGGGGCCGGAGTCGGGGTTGATTCTCGAGTCTTTGGTGGAGGCGACAAGGAATCATCATCCGAATCATCAAAGGGTACGATTCGGCAGGAGTTGGCAGCTCAATAGACTTGAAGGCTTCGTAGCTGGGAGATTGGAGAAGGTGGGTCATTCGGAGATTCTTCCGCTGGTTCGAGGATAATTCTGGGCTGATTTGAGGTTTGAGGAGCTGATGGTAGAGTATGATTTCGTTGAACTTAACATCGCGGGCCATAAAACTCGGCCCGAATTGACATCCATCACACGGTACTGGGTCGAGGTTTCATCCGAGTAGCCGAGCAAGATACACTTGTAGGCATGGTTATCCAGCTTCTTCCTCAGGTCTCCATGTGTATCCACGCATAAGCCAGGCATCCAAAGACTCGTAGGTGAGCGATATTTGGCTTTTCCTTGGTCCATCGTTGATAAGGGGTCGTCTTCGGGATTGCACGAGTCGGTACTCGGTTTTTGATATAGACAGCCGTAGCCACGGCTTCCGCCCAGAGCTTATTTGGCATCCCGGCGTGTTTCAGCATTGAGCGAGCTGGATCCATAATCGTACGGTTGTTTCGTTCGGAGAGCCCATTCTGTTGTTGTGAATATGGCGCTGATACTTCTCGAATGATTCCTTCTTTGGCCAAGTATTCTAGAAACTGCTCTCTGCTCTCATATTCCCCGCCCCCATCAACTCTAATGCGGCATACCTTTGAATTCGGATGCTGTCCTTTCTGCCATGGCGACGTAATCTTTGAACCGGGCCGGCGCTTCGGATTTCTGTTTCATGAAGTAACACACGGTATCTGGAATAGTCATCCGTGAACATTATGATGTATCGAAAGCCTCTCATCGTAGGGGTAGGCATTGGCCCAATAACATCTGAATGTATCAGCTCGAGTAGTCGAGATTTCACCTTATCTTCGGGCTTCATGGCTTGAATGGCTGCCGAAACATCTTGCCCATTATGCAGGCCTCGCATACACATTTCGAAGGGCCTTTGGAGTGCAATTGGATGCCCGAAACCATACTTGGAAGCCTCTTGATCGCCGGGAGGGAGAGATGTCCGAGCCGGGTATGCCATGTGAGAATATGTTGATATAATTCGACTTCGAGATTGAGTACCTTCCGGGCGCACGGAACTACATCGAGGACGCACTCAGCCGGCGGCCAGACTACAAAGACCCTCTGCTGCCACAGGCAACACATGTGGTCGCCAGCCAACCAGGTGCAAATTTGGAAGAGCCAATTACAAACCCCGAGGACAGCGATTGCAGAGGAGTGGAATGCATGCAAGTGAGATTCAGGCTGACGGTTGAATGGATGATGTACGAGAAGCATACCTGGGAGACCAGTACTTTGGCATGGTATACCAATAACTCAGCGGCACCAATTTGAGCAATAGAACCTCTGTCCCAACGAAACAACAGCGGGACCGAGCAAGACACTAACGTAGGTTACCCTGCCATGCAACACGACCGGGCGATGCAGCACCCGCCCGCTCCCACTTCTGGCCTTCTCTAGCCCAACCAAAAAAAACCCGGAAGGGTTAGAACAAAAAGGGAGCCATATACAGATGCTTTAGAATGATATGGGAGAGAATGAATTTATTGAACCAAAAGAAAAGTCATAACTCATGAGCAAATCAAAAAAACCTCGAAATTTCCTACCTCCCCCTCCTCACAACAATCACATCTTCCAGCTCTGTATCCCCACCACTCTCAAACTCGCTTACAACTATCTCATCATCATTCTCTTCCTCTTCCGCATCCTCATCCCACTCCTCTGCCTCTGTACTGTCCATGCTGGGCGATGGAGAGGCCGCTTTTTTTGACATTTTTGCTCCCTTTGGATTTCGACTTTTTTGCCTCCTTCTCTTTTCTCAAGCGTACTATGTCTGTGTTGTCTACCAGACGAGCTCCAGTAAGCATGTGGCGATCCTGCACAGCCTTCCTGGGCTTGTCAAGGACCTGGGAGCGAAGTAGTTTGTGCTTGACGACCTCAATATCAAGTTCAGCATGCACCCTCTCTCCAAACTTCGAGATTTTTTCAATGCTTCCCTTGATGCGCTGGGAACGAGGAGAGTTTGAGTCTATGAGACCAAGAGCCTCCCTTCCAAGCCTGCTAGCCTGGCTGCGGGTCTTGGGGGTGGATGGCTGGGGGCCAAAGAGCGGGGCGAAGTTGGCCGAGTGATATTTCGTGATGGTTCACCGAGAACTGTTCTAGAGTTCAAAGGCGATATACCACAGGCCTCAAATGCACGGAGGATAGAGTTTACATTGTAAGTAAGCTTGCGTGCTAATACCAGAAGCCTAGAGGCATTCGTTAAGCTACAGCAATCCAATATCAAAAATTTCGAGAGGGGAGAGCTTACTTGTAGAACTCCCCTCTTTTAATGGATGTGAGTCCATGACTAGTCAGCTTGTCAAGCTCTGCACTGTAATGGCGTTGCAGGGTGGCAAAGAGGCCCACATCGAGGGGCTGGAGGAGGTGGAGGTGTTGACTAAAGATTTAGCCCGAAAGGCCTACGAGTTTCTAGATGGCCAGCGAAGCTGCTGGAATGCACTGGAGAGTGATTACTAATGATTGCTAAGTTGCCGAGTAGACTCATACATGATGAGTCACTTGCCACCTGCATCGCCACTGACGATTTGTAATGTATGTTCACGATGGTTCCACGCGCAACCTCAGTTTTCCTTGTGTATATAAAGCATAGATTTCTCCTGTAGTTAGAGAGAATAGACAGACAGATTAGATCTTCTCCTCCTACCCTCAAGATTGTCTCAACAGGAGGGCAGGCAAAGGACAACTATGTTGTGCTCCACAGCATAGAGGAGGAACTCAATGCTAACATGAGAACCATGGCCATCCAAAATAAGGAGACGCGTAGCCCCATTTGCACTATAAGTATGAGCTTCCTCTCCAGCATGTTGCGGGGGTCTTACAATGCTGCAGTCTGTGGTTCAAAGACCTGAACCAGATACTCCACCCCCAACTCATTGTCCGTCCGCCCCTTTGGTGAGTATGCAAAATAGGCAGGCTCATCCTCTGTGACATAGGCATGCCAGCCCATCCAGTGTGCTGCCCCTTTGTCAATGATGAGCGGCGGTAGGAGCACTCCTGCAGCAGAGACACCTTCCAACACAGTGACGAATTTCAGCTCTCCATCCTGCACCAACCTTGGATTCCGCCACACCCTTGTACAGATGACATGGGCTTTGAGCGCTTTTCCCAGCAGGAATCCTTTCTCATTGATGTTCCATATGTTGTGAACTTCAATTCCATGCTCATCTAGAGCTCTCTTCAGCTTAGAGGAAGTTAATAAGGGTGGTGCCGCATTTTTTGGGGGGTATTTACCAGTTGGAAAAATTCCGCCAGCACCTTCTGATCATCTGCCTGGGCCCTCTGCCTGTCAATGCGGCTAGCTATCTTGCATGCAAGGATAGGATGGTGGTTCAGGAATCGTGAAATCCAATGCTTGCCTGGCTGTCTTCGCTTTTCTGGGTCCTGCATATGGCAAGCAAGACCCCTAACATAAGCAAGCTTTAGAGGTAAGCCCCAGCTGTCAAACTGCAGACACAGCTGCACAATAGCCTCCTCCTGCACTGGAGTTAGGAGAGCACTCTCAGGATGTGCTTCCTGGGCTGGCTTTGTGCCTCTTAGCCTTCTGGAAAGCGTGGTGAAGTCTACCTTGTAGTGTATTGCCGCTTTTCTGATGCTTGGATATTTGCCACCCCTGTAGTCCCTTATAGCTTTCTGCATAGTATCTTCCTTCATCTGTATCTTCCTTGCTTTGACTATTGGCATTGTGGTTGTCGGTGGAGGTTGTGGTTGTGGTTGCTGCCCGGCTTTTACACCGAAGATGGTGTGTCATTGTGGTGTTGCATCGCCCGGTCATGTTGCATGGCAGCGTAACCTACGTTACTGGATGCAAGATCAAGACCTGATACTCCATCCTGCGACCGACCGCCTCTGCATCCCAAGAGAGCTCCAGAACAAAGTTCTACACGAGGCTGATGATTCCATGGTCGCTGGACACTTCGGAATCGATCGTACAGCATCAGCAGTCAGACGGCGGCTCTTTTGGCTGCGTCAGGATCGGATGGTCAAACTGTATGTTAAAGGCTTTGCGGCATGCGCTCGAGCGAAGTCGACAGACCAGAAACCGTATGGGCTCTTACAACCAGTGGACGTTCCCAGCGCAAGATGGCAGCGAATTAACATCGACTTCATCACTAAACTTCCAACAGGCAATGGTAACGACACCATCATCACTCTGGTCCACAGCCAGAAAAATGACCCATTTGGATGGCTACAAGGGAGAAAGACCTGACGGCCCAACGGTTCGCAGACAATTTGATTGACATCTACTGTCGGCTGCACGGAATTTCAGAGTCAATTGTCTGTGACAGAGACGTCAGATTTACTTCCGACTTCTGGCAACACTTGAATGAAATATGGAGGCGCAAGCTGCATATGTCGACGGGCTTCCATTCCCAGACCGATGGACTTGCGGAGAAGGTGAATAGCATTGTCAAACGATATCTCCGCACCTTCGCAGCCAGAAATAAAAGAAATTGGCCCAAACTACTGCCACTGGTGGTGTTCGCATATAATGTGTTCTAGTCTAGTTATGGAAGATGTCCCTCCGCGGAGGAACCGGTCCATTCACGGAGTCCCACCCTCAGTGACTGCACTGGTCCATTCACCGAGTGTATACTCAGTGAATGCTCTGCACGTATATATGCCCACGCATTTATACGCACTCAGCTGGCTATATGCAGCTGAATTTAATCAACGCCATTGCATTCAGCCCAGCGCAACTACGTACATCATCGCGAAACCCCAACGTACTTTCAAAGTTCCTACATGCGCGACGTACTTTCCAGCTTTTGGCTGCTTTCAACGTACTTTCGCTGTGATTTTCCTTTCGCACCATTTCTCCTTTCTCTTACAGCCAACTTTCAGGCTTTCCTGCTTTCATGAGACGAAGCTTCCGTAGCAGTATTGTCAAGGTTGGTAAACTGAAGGTTTGGCTACAGAGTCGTACTTTCATACTTCTATTAATGATCCTCAACGGTATGGGTTCTGTTGCGCTACATTCGGAGTTAGGAGCTGGCTAAATTTTGAGTCTAACTTATAGTTTGTTCCACCACAATCATGACGTCGATTGACTTTTACCCGAAAGCTTATCCCTGCGACCAACTTCATGACCAGCATCCGCAGCCTGAGCCTGAGAATCTCACGATGCCCAACAGACATGGTGTTGAGGATTCTAATCAATGGTATTGGGTAAATGGTGATACTTGAACTCATGGGAGAGCAGATCTCCCAGTCGGATACAAAAGCTTGAGTTTATCGTGCCGGATAACCTTGAGTGTAGCGCTGCAGCCTCGCCTGCAAAAGACACCATGAAAGTATATCTGCGTGAAAGGAAAAACGCAGCGAAAGCCGCCGGAAAGCCTAAAAGTTCGCCGCAATTTCAAAGTTGGCCCGAGTCTGACACCTGCATTTGCTTTCGCGCCGGTGTGAAAAAACCTGAAAGCGACTCGTACGGTTTTGCTCGGAGCAAATACACAAGGAGAGGCAACAACGCAAACTTACTGCACTTCAAGTTCTGTTGGTGATGTCAACAAAGAGCGCAGAGGAAAACGATGAAAGTGATTTGACAGAACTGGATATTGAGGAAGGAGAGGTTCTCGAGGAGTACAAGAATGTGGACGAGGAGGAAGAGGAAGAGGAGGATGAAGAGAACGATGTAGAGGAAGAGGGCAACAAGGAAGAAGAGCTGGTTTTAAGTCAGGATATGGAGCATAGTGTAATTGTAGTTGCACCACGACGTTGAGTGTAATTAGCACTTTGTATGTATGCTCCGCGAATGAACCAGTCCAGTCACGGAGGTGGAGTGCAGGGGTACACTCGCGAATGAACCAATCCAGTCACTGAGGGTGGGACTCCGTGACCGGACCGGTCTCTCCGCGGAGGGACATCCTCCGTGACTGGACTAGAACATAATGCAACCAAGCTAAGGCGACGGAGAAGACACCATTCGCAGCAGACCTTGGATATATCCCACAGATGTCAGCCACGACATCCTCCGTTACCTCCTACTGAAATGCTGGGAGTCGAACTGGACGACAGCAAGCATTCAGCTTCGCGATGACCATCGCAGATATTCTGGCCCAGCTGCAGGGTAAGCTTGCAGTGGCTCCAGCGGCACAGGCCACAGAAGCAAATAAGAAACGGCAGCCACACAACTTCCAGACAGGTGACCGTGTGATGGTAAACATCCGAAATATGCCATTGAGCTACAGTGCTGCTGCACCTCGATCCGACCAGTCTGGTGTGCAGCTTAGTCCGGTTTTACAACAACGGTATGTCAGCCTGTACACCCTCAGCATGCAGCGCGGCAATGGCAACGCCTTTGCGATCACCAAAATGCCTCAGCATCTGCGCATCCACGAGACCTACAACGTCAGTGAATTTCAACGTTGTACTATTGATGAGTCCCAACCGCAAGAAACACTGCCTCCAATCAGAGTCACCATGAGTGGCGACGTCGAACAGGGTTTGGAAGCCATCCACAAGTGGAAAGTCTACAGCAACGGCGAGGCCCAGTTTCGAGTCCAATGGGAAGGGCAACCGGAGGAGGAGGAGTGGTCTTGGGAGCTGGTGATAAACCTGACCCGATTTGGAGGCAAGGAGACAGTCAGAGAGTATGCGGCTACCACCAATGATGAGAGTTTGAACAAGCTCCTTCCAAAGATCCTACACTCTGCAGACCCTTTGGCATCACTGGAGTCAACCTGACGGCAGGCAGCCAAAACAAAGGGGCTACCACCCACAAGGAGGAGCATGAGGATGGCAGCTAAACAAGATTGAGGTTTTCGAGCATTTTTTATTTGTTTTTAGGCGGAAAGCTTTTTTTAGCGGGAGGTGGATATCGGTGTACAGTAGTCACATGTGCGGCTCAATTATTTGTATACATAGATCATGTCACTTAGAGAATAGAGACTACGCTTCTAGCACACCACAAAGAGTCACTGGAACGAAAGAGCCACTGCAGTGAAAGCGCCACTGCAGCGAAACAGCCACTGCAGCAAACGTGCCACTGAATTGAAAATTTCCAAGCCTGAAAGGGCACAAAAGGGCATTTGCAGCGAAAGTTTGTGCAAAGTTTGTAGAAAGCTGCCAAAAGCCTGAAATCATGTTGTACTTTCAGAAACTTTCAAAGTACGGTCCAGTTGCACGATGTGCGTTCATTTGAGTTCGCATGCATGCCCATACATTCATGTCAATATATGTGTGCTAAGTATTCATGTACACTCCACGTGCAAGGCACTCCGCATGTAAGGCATTTGTGTAAACTCGGCAAACTGACTAGTCAGCTCGTGGAGTGGTTGTGCGGTAGAATTCTCTGTGAAGTAACTAGTTAGCCCACGGAGTGTGTAGACTCCATAAGCTGACTAGTCAGTTCAACGAGCCCAGTTACTCCACAGGTTGACTAGTCACTCCGCAGACTGACATCCTCCGTGAACTGACTAGAACAGGAGCCAACTTTGAAAGATAGTAAACTTTCGGGCTTTCGGCAGGCTTTCCCAATTTCGCTGCGTTTTCCCTTTCGCGCAGATATACTTTCATGCTTTCTCTTACAAACGAGGCTGCAGCACTGTACTCAAGGTTGTCCGGCACGATCAACTTGTTGAGACGATCTTGACGGTAGGAGGAGAAGATCGAATCTGACTGTCTATTCTCTCTAACTACAGGAGAAATCTATGCCATATATACACCAGGAAAACAGAGGTTCCGCGGAGAAACCATCGCAAACATACATTACAAATCGTCAGTGGCGATGCAGGTGGCAAGTGACTCATCAAGTATGAGTCTACTCGGCGACTTAGCAATCATTAGTAATCACTCCATAGTGCATTCCAGCAGCTTCGTTGGCCTTCTAGAAACTCGTAGGCCTTTCGGGCCAATTCTTTAGTCAACAAAACTCAAAATTTTGTAACCTCCAGCTCGAAGCTCTGGCCAGCGTCGGAAGCATTTGCTAGTAGTGAAGCTTAGTTCCGGCCAGGGTCGCAAGCTTTAGCTAGCAGCAAAGCTGTTGTACCGAACCTTCTCTCCTGACTGTCTTTTAATCTAAATGACACGTATGCAGAACTTAAAGTACAAGCGGCTCTGCGCTCAAACCTAATCCAAACCACGTGATGACGAACTCAAAGAACCGCTCCAACAAAAGCTTAGCTCAGGCTAGTGTTCAAATCTCTAGCTAGGGGCATATCTTCAACTATTTCTAGCCGGGTAGCCTGGCTCCAGTGCTGCCAGTGGTGTAACTTAGATTGGTCAGCGGTATAGCTCTGCTGGTGGATGCAACTGAACGTGCTATAGTCAGAATTGTCTCTTATTTTGGGACGTGTCCGGGTTGCAATGACGCATAGGTGTGCTGGGGGTCTTGTCATGTCGACACGTGAAGGTCTTGCACGGGTTGGTATAATGTGGTCTCTGGTCTCTGTCTCGTAGGTTCTCTTGGTCTGCTCAAGTGCCACCGCCAAGCACCGGAATCGAGGTAATAGAGGGTGTTGATGTGTTGCTACCAAGATGTCATGTACTCTCTATTCTTAAGTGTCAAGAACTGTGTATACACATAGTTGAGCCGTGCACAGCGTTTTGGTTATAGAGTCTTATACTGAGTGCCGGGAAGTCCCTGTGCTGGACTGTAGATCATAGGAATATCTTAGCATTGCAATTAAATTTAAATAACCTATATAATCTTGCTAACGGGTGCGATTGTATGAGGTGAAACACTGAAATTCTGGTTCTCATAACTTTGTACGGTCCGATTTAAGTTCTGTTCTGATTTTCGAATTAGTTTAGGATTCGGGCGCTATCTAATAAAGTAGTGCGGCTGAATCCTGGTTTCAATCAGACAGGTTACCCGCTAGTTAACTTTACATGGTTAGTAGTGTTTGTCTGTTTGAATCATATTCTATTCACCCCTTAAGGGGCGCCCAGTTTCGTTACCTAACCGGCCATCCTCGAGAGGACATGACATAATCCATTTATCCCTGTGTACTTCAACAATGTGAGCTCTTTGTGTCCGCCAAGCCTTGTGATCTCCAAGTCGTACCACCCTAATCTCCTTGCCCCCATTTCCGCCGGCACACTAAACCCTCCAATCCCACCCATTCCCCACCCACCATACCACCTAAACTTCCCTCTCCCATGCAGGGTCTCATTGATGTCATCGCAGTGGAATACCCCAACCGACCAATCCCCTGTCCGTTCCGCCCCTCCCCTACTAGGACGTGGTGAATCGACCAGCATGCTTGTTGAATGCGCAGAAGGTGTGTTGAGTTCTTAGTCATGAGTGTTTTCGGAGCGCCTGGGGGGCAGGCACTGGGATTCGAACCCATAACATGCAGCATAGTAGTACAGCTTCTCATAAGATCATCAGCATGATACCACTACACTACGGGGGCCGCCCATGGTTAGTTGTGTGCATACAGTTCAGCACTGTGCATGGCGCACCCTGCAGCACAATCCAAACTCATACAGTTCATGCACGTCAGCACACGATATTCCCGATTTCGCCTGTGTAACAGCGTAAAAACGGAGGTAATATAAATTTAACTAGCGATACGATTGGCCACCCTCCCTGCAATACTGACTGGCTGTTGAAGGCAACAAGAAATGAGGCATGTAGGGTTCACAAGTGGGCCAATCCCACTCGGAACTTAGGGGGCTTCTGCTTTACTATGTGTAACCCAGCTGCGTCAGCTGTCGGCGTAATTGTGTGGGATTTTGAATCCCTGCTCCCGTAGAGAAGCAGAACGCGGAGAAATTATATCACCCATAGCCTTTCCCACACCTTCACTCGCGCCAGCAATTCAAAAAACACTCGAAGCCGTCTAGTTTCACCCACTATCAATCAACCTCTTGCTAAGCTTCATTAGACCTCCGGCGCGACGATGCCTAAGCGACCTAACAAGCATCTAGCACGTACCCTACCGCCGAACAAGCGCTCCAGCCATTCACCATCATCAGCTCCAGTCAGACAGCTGCGACCGCGAGAGGCTGCATCCACTGCCACTCTTGAAGCTGCCTCTCAGCGTGAAATGCAACGACCGCAGTTCCAGCAGCCTATTGCTGCTACAACGATACGATCGTTGCCATCAGAGGTCGGAAATATAGCTCGACATCCAACACTAACCTCATCTTCCACACACCCTATGGATACAAACTCTCACGGTGCAATCGAACCGGATTCGTTACCTCAATCTGAAGGTATATCTGGAGGCTCTTCTTCGGCCTAACTGACATATACAGGGTCCATATTATCCCCCAATCACAACACTGCTAATAGGTACGACATGACTCATACAGGAAACAATACCAGTGTTGAAATAATGGACAACCGCCGCTCTTACAATAATAGCAGTCACAATGAATTCAGCAATGCATCTTTCAACGGCGGGCAGACATTTAACATTGGTAGGTGAGTGTCTTCCGAAGCTGCACGATGCGAGGACGGTTTGCTAATAAGTTCCACCAACGCAGTCAGGACATGCAAAACCGATATCTTTCCTGGTTACCATATGCCAACGGTGCTGCTTTCAATTCCCGACTTTGGGAGCACGAGTCTCTATGCCTACGCGATACTCGAGTCGACCTTGTTGAGCAGATTAAGACGTGGAGCAAAGATTCTCATGGGCCCTACATCTTTTGGTTAAATGGTATAGCTGGCACTGGCAAATCTACCATTGCTCGTACGGTCGCCAATGCCTGGCACAAAGAGAACCGACTTGGTGCAAGTTTCTTCTTTTCCAAAGGTCGGGCGATTTGGGTCATGCAGGCAAATTATTCACCAGTATCGCCGCGCAGCTAGCAAATGCACTCCCTGCTCTTAAACCCTATATCTGCAAATCCATAGAAGAGAACCCTGATATTTTCCAACGAGCTCTAGGCGAGCAGTGGAATTATCTCATTTTTCGACCACTTTCCAGTCTGACGGGGGAATTGCCTCAGGCGCGAGTACTCATTCTTGTGATTGATGCCTTGGATGAGTGTGAGAACTATAATGACACTACCACGATCCTTCGACTTCTTGCAGAGACGAAATCGCTAAATAGCGTTCGATTGCAAGTTTTCATCACCAGCCGACAAGAAATGACAATTTGCCTTGGCTTCCGGGACATGCCTGGAACTGCGCATCATGATTTCATTCTTCATGATATCTCCCAGTCAATTATCCGACAGGATATATCTACTTTAACGTATTTCTCGGTCCAACCGCCCACGGCCTAGTAACCGATCACGCAATTTAGCACGCAAACGCCGTTGGCTGCATGAGCAGGGGTTCATATTTACTCCACTCCTAAACTGAATTTTCACCTTCCCACTTCATTATCGCAACCATGGGCAGAGTGAAGTGCAGAGAACCGGCCGCTGACAGGGAAAATGACATCCGGGAGGCCAAACTTGCAAATCTTAGTGGTGAAGCAGCATCCATCTGCTCAGCAGCCTCAACATACGGTATTCCCTTCGGTACCCTGCAAGATAGTCTCAGCAGTGCTTAACCCCGCAGTGTTGCACATGAGAACGAACCGCGACTCACTCCGGAGGAAGAGAAATCGATTGTGAGATTCTGTGAAGCTCAGGATTACCTGGGACATCCACTGCAAGGGAAGATAGTTGAGGATTTTGTGCTATCTCTACTACCCCCGCAACGTCGCTGGCACTTGGGTAAACACTGGATTACTCGCTTCCTAAACCGACATCCTGGCATTACTAGCAAGTTCACTCAGCGCCTGGATTGGCAAAGGGCAAATGCGAATGACCGTGTCATCTTGAGAGACTTTTTCCGGGAAGTAAGTTAGTTTCGTATACTTCAATATTTTTCATTAACAACTGGTTTGCAGCTGGGAACACTTATTAGAAAGCTCAATGCTCATCCAGAAAACATTTACAATATGGATGAGAAGGGTTTCATGCTTGGTCAGGCTTTGAAAGTCAAGGTTATTTGCCATAGAGGCCGAAAGAATTCCCACTATAGTCAGGATGGAAATCGCGAAATGGTTACAGATAATGAGTGTATATCTGAAGCTGGTACGGTTATACCACCCATGAAAATCTATAAGGGTGGGAAGCATGTACTAGGATGGTATGCCGGGGTTCAGGCTAAAGAGCAGGCTACCTTTGCTTGGTCATCCAAGGGTTGGACCGACAATGAATTAGGGTTGGAATGGGTGGAGAAGAACTTTGAAAAGTTCACAGCTCAAGTGTAGGTACCATCGAAAGGTTCTCCTGCTCCTGCTGACCGCCGTAGTGCAAAGGAACAGCCGCGTATTCTAGTTCTTGATGGACATGGATCACATTTGACATGGCAGTTTTTCAATTTTTGCTTAAAAAGATATATACATCCTATTTGCCTTCCAGCACACTCTACACATATCTTACAACGACTAGATGTTGGCCTCTTTGGTCCATTATCATGCTGCTATAGCAATGAGTTGGATTTGTGGATGAGAAATGGAGGTAATGCCATTAAGAAGGGGCAATTCCATGAGTAGACACTGTCAAGGATTCAAGGCTTGGAGTTCTAGGGGTTATAAAAACCAATGGGAGGATACAGTGATCGCGGGTACTGCGTACAAACTAGAGACTCGAAATCCGGAATCACAGAAGTGAACAGAGGTTGGTGCCGAAGCTATTGATTGTTTTGTAGACTAGAGAACGAGTGAAGAACAAACCTATCCTCCGCGAATCCAGCATCCTTATACAGTTAACGCGACCGTCGTCACCTTTGCTCACTCGTTCCGAAATACATCCTAACTCCACCCAACTATGTACGCAACCCTTTCAGTCCGTGGCCTACGCCATAACCATCACGCCATATTTACAACGCAACCAACGAAACCTGATTCCAACCAACAAAACCTGATTCTTTCCAACAAAACCTGATTCCAACCAACAAAACCTGATTTCCTTCGTATTCCTGTATCTCAATCATCGATCCATATTCCTCCCCGATCCTCACTCGACACAACCGTGACAGTAGCTCCCCCTTCCACAGGCCGAGTTCCTACAAGGCTATTGATCCGGGTTTGCCAGGTTGTTCTTTGTGGAATACATCGATTGCTTGAAGTCCGTCCACATTGATTGCCGGTTCCCAGCTTTGTTCATCATAGCCTTTCCACTTGACTAGGTACTGCAGTTGTCGTCGAAACATCCTCGAGTCGTCGATGCGTTCCACTTCGTATTCTTCTTCTCCGTCCACAATAACTGCAGGTGGTGCGGATTCGATTTGCCCTGGCAAGGGATCTTCCGATACTTTGATCAAGCGGGAGATTGGTTGTACTGGATGAATGTGAAGATCCTTGGGTAACTGTAACCGGTAGGCCCATGAACTGATGACCTCCGTAATCTTGTAGGGTCCCAGGCGTTTCCAGTCAAGTTTCTTGCTGGGTCGTTGTGTTGTAATATTCCTGGCGTCCATCCAGACTCGATCCCCAACCTTCATCTGCACTCCCTCCGTCGATGCTTGTCCGCTTGTTCCGCCTGGATATCTTGCGCTCGAGTCATTTCAGCCTTCATCTGTTGGAAGATATCGTTCATTTTCTGGGAGAGGGTGTTTGCGTTTACTTCCCTGATATCGTTTCCATTCTGAATCGGATGTTGACTAAAGGTCATTCTTGGGTGAAATCCGTAATTGCCAAAGAATGGTGAGCATCCTGTTGTTTCCGAGGCGTGATTGTTCGATGCGAATTCTGATTGGTCCACTGTGTCCAGTCGTTCTGTTGATAATTGACGAAGGCCCTGAGGTACTGTTCCATAATGGCGTTCATTCGTTCTGTTTGTCCATCTGTCTGCGGATGAAACGCGGTTGACAGCCTTCGTTCGATTCCGAGTCTTTCACAAACATGTCTCCAGAACTCTGACGCGAATTGGGGTCCTCTGTCCGATACTATGGTGTCTGGTAAGCCATGTAACTTGAACACCTCTCGTATAAACATCTCGCCCAGCTTCTTGCCGTCTGTATCGTCCCGACATGGTACTAAATGTTTCATTTTTGACAACCTATCAACCACTACCCATATGGCGTTGTACCCCTCGCTCTCCGGTAGTCCCACCACAAATCCATACTCAGATCCTTCCACGGTTGTTGCGGTATTTCCAGTGGTTTGAGCCATCCGTGGATTTTCTGGTGGGTTGCTTTGCTGCGTTGACATACGTGGCAGTTTCGTACGTATCTGTCCACGTCCTTCCTCATACCTGGCCATTGATGACTTCTTTTGAGGAGTTCGAAGGTTTTTGCTCGTCCTGGATGTCCTGCTGCCGGTATATCGTGATGATCCTTTATCAGTTGAAGTTTCTTCGAAGTTTCTTCGCTGATGATTTCCGTGGCGTTGGCACACAGTCCTTCGCTGCTGTCATACGGGCAGTCCTTGCACCCCTTTGAATCCAATTCCACAACTCTTCTGAGCTAACTTCATCTGCTTCTCGACTGACTACTTCCGCAAACGCTACCACCAATCCCTTCTGTATTCTTTGGTCAAGATTTTCCGTCTTCAGCACGATTTGTTGGGTTTTTTCTGCCCCCCCTTCGGAGGAATGTCTCCTGGCATTCTGGTGAGTGCATCGGGCTTCTGACCCTGTTTTCCTGGACGGTATATGATCTTGAACTTGAATCTTGATAGGAATTCCGACCATCTTGTTTGCCTTCTATTGAGCTTTGATGTCATGAAGTATTCGAGATTCTTGTGGTCTGTCAGTATTTTGATAGGATGTACTGACCCTTCGCATTCCGGTCTCCATTGTTCCAGACTTTTAACGATGGCTCCCAGCTCTTGATCATAGATTTCGTAATTTTCTTCCGCTGGTGTATGTTTCTTTGAAAAGAATGCCACTGGATGGAGGATTCCCTGATTCGTACTGTGATAATACTCCCGCGGATACATAACTCGATGCGTCGGTTTCCAGGACAATTTCCTTTTCGTAGTCGAAGTGTGCTAGGACTGGTGCTGTTGTAAATGCTTCCTTCAATTCGGCAAATGCTCTCTTTTGATCAGGGCCCCAGTGAAAAGGTACCAGTTTCTTCGTAAGTTTGGTTAATGGTTGGACCACCCTGCTATAGTTTCTTATAAACCTTCGGTAGAAGTTTGCGAATCCTAAAAACGCTTGAACTTCCTTGAGCTTGCCAGGTGCTTCCCACTCCTTCACCGCTGTTACTTTTTCCGGGTCCATTCTAATCCCATTTACCCCAACTATCAATCCCAGATACTTCACTTCCTGTTGATGAAACTCGCATTTTTCCGCTTTCAGATACAGACCGGCCTCCTTAAGCGTCGTCATTATTGCTCTGACGTGTTCCTTATGTTCCTTTAAATTGTCACTGTAAATAAGGATGTCGTCCAGGAATGCCGTACAGAAGATGTCCAGAAAGGGGCGAAGAGTATCGTTGATAAATTCCTGAAAGCTAGCTGGTGCATTGGTGAGTCCAAAGGGCATAACGAGGGATTCGAACAGGCCATAACGAGTCCTAAACGCCGTTTTCCATTCGTCTCCTTCTGCTATTCGAATCATGTTGTAGGCGTCTCGGACATCCAGTTTGGTGTACCACTTGGCTTTTGACAATCTCAACAAGGTTTCCTGGATTAACGGTAACGGATATCGATTTTTTATGGTTCCTTCGTTGAGTCCTCGGTAGTCCACGCACAGTCGTAAGCCTCCATTCGGTTTAGGTGCGAACAACACCGGTGCCCGCATGGTGATGATGACGATCTGATGAATCCCTTTGACAAGTTCTTTTCAATCCACTCTTTTAGGACCTGAAGTTCTTCTCTTGACAGGCTGTATATTGGTCCAAAGGGTGGGGTGAATCCGTCTTGGAGTGTGATCTTATGATCGTATGGTCTGTGTGGTGGTAGCCTTTCAGCGATTACTTTATCAAAGAGGGGGAGAAACTCATGATATTCCTTGGGAATTAACTGTTCCAGCGGTTTTTCTTGAAGGTCCTTCACTTCTAGGGCCTTGTTGATTTCATATAAAGTTACCGCGTACACCT
>WHVE01000719.1:0-66824 GCA_015178995.1 Trichophaea hybrida
TGCGAGGGCGGCTGCTACCAAGCATTTTGATCAGCAGAATATCAGAGGCCCTTGGAAGCGAAAGACGGCACTGTATGGTAGTTCTGGGTTCTGGAAGATTGTTGACAAGATCGTTGTGCATGAGCCAGTATTGAAGGGGTTCCGGGGCAAATGGCCGGAATTCATCCAGCTGAAGAGAAATCCGGAAGAAATGGATGTCAACAGCAGCCAGGATATATTCTTCTGGGCCATGCATGCACTCTTCCAGGAATGGGCCAAAAATATAAAGCAGAACATTACGACTCCTGGCAAGATTGTTGAGAATGTTCCAGACACCCCAAAGGAGCCAAACACCTCGATCGTGATCGGAACCTCTTGAATCCCAGAGTCTCCGGCTTCTGCCTCACAAGCTCCAGCTCCTTTGCCATAGACTCGGGCTTTTGCCTCACCAACTCCAGCTCTATTGCCAGAGACTCCGAGCACTCCCGAGGAACATCCAGATCTCAGAAAGCATAACGAGAGGTCGACGAGGACATGCATCCGATCTTGAGGGTGATCAACAACCCCTTTGGAGGTCTACTGGAAAGACCTAGCAAGCGACCCAGGGCCCATGGGCTCACCCAGAACCACCCACCGAGGAGTTTCCGTGATGCGCTGTATGGGATCCTATTCCGTCGGATGATGTATGTCGGCTGGGCGGAAACGTGGCTATTCGGGATTCTGGGTTTTGTGTTGAGTTTTCACCCTGCTGGCAGCACCGGTGCCTCGCCACTCCCACTACCGATAGCCTTGCAGGTCTGATCACTGGAAGTGAGGGATCCGATGGATCGGGCTTCTGGTGGAGATCGGTAAGGTCCATGAGAAGCTCTCGTCCTCAGGTTGGATGCCGCTAAACTCCGATGAGTCCATCGAGATTTGGCTCGAGATGTCATGGAACGAAGGAGCAATGTTGCCGGTCGTTTTGGCATTGGCGGAAAACCTGAAGAAGCAACCCGGTTGTCAGCATTTCATGCATCAGCCCGATGAAAAGATCATACTAATGGACTCTTTTAGTCTTCAACAGATGCCTAGCTGTGTTCCGTTCAACACCGTGAGGATGCAGTTGGACACGGCAACATTCCAAGACCACATGATCGGGCTGCTTATATTACTCCACAGATCGTGGTTAGTCTTTAGTCTTTAGTCGTTAGGTTACGATTATTCTTTGGTTTGGGTCGTTCGGTCTGGGATAGTAGATATGGTTAGTCTTTTCGTTTGAGTTTGTCTGGACACGGGTCCAGTATGGATGATATTTCATAAGAGAGTTTTGGGTTCAAGTTAGTCCGTTGCTTAGTCTCATGAATTGGGTTATTTCTTCCAGTCATGTTTTTCAGGGCTATGTAGTCTGATTGTTGGATACTGTACCTATATCTATATGACATACTAGCACCGGTGGCGGCTTTGCCGCCCGTCAGTAAAAGAGAATCCTAAACACCACAACCTATGATATCCAGCCAGTGCGTTTCAGTCGTCTCAAGATAGCAGAGAGCTAGTCCATCCTGATCACGTCCAGCTAGCCAACAGCCAGCCTGTCTTGATCATCCCCAGCTTGCCAAGAGCCAGTCCATCCATATCTCATCCAGCGGGCCCGTTCAAATTGCGTCCAGGCAGCCAAGAGCCAGCCCGTCAAGATTGTGTCCAGCCGGTGGAGAGTTAGTCCGTTCGGATCAAGTCCAGCCAGCTGAGAGCCTGCCAATCCATATTTTGTCCAGCCAGCCAAGAGCTAGCCCCTCCAGATTGCGTCCAGCTAGCCTGTTTAGATCACATGTAGCTAGCCCAAAAACTATGACAGAGTTAGTATGTCAGGGTTGTCCAGTTCGTCTCCGGCTGGCCAAAGTCAGCCCGTCCAAATCAAATTCAGTTAACCAAGAGCCAGCCCATCCAGATTATCTCAAGCTGGCAAGAGCCAGCCAATCTTAACCATGTCCAGCCAGCAGAGAGCCAGCCCATCCAAATTGTATCCAGCAAGCCCATAGTCAGCCCATCTCAATTATCTCCAGTCCACAGATAACTAGCCAGCCTATCTTGAGCACGTCCAGCTAGCCCATCTCTACCACCATCAACCAATGAGAATGCTTCGAGCAGACAAACCAAGTGTATAACTATTTGACTATTAGATATGGAGGATAATCTAGTCGTCACTGTGATTCTGATTGAAGACAGTCGGCTACTGTCGACTCCAGCGAGTGATTCCGTCGCAACCAAAGTTGGTGGGAGTTTCATTGTATCGTCATAGTTTGTCTGACTGATTGCTATCGCCCACATACAACTATTTCTGTCGGTGCTGAAGTCCGAGTGTATAAGTGGACCTCCTTCCTACAAAAAACCCAATCTTAATTTATCACATGGCTGGCTCCGCATGACTCAGAAAGACGATGCCTACCGAGTTGTGGGTTCAAGTTAGTCCGATGCTTAGTCTCATGGATTAGATTATTTTGTGGAGTGAGATGTGGCCAATAACTTTGCTTACGTCCATGTCTCAGTTGGATGTAAGCAACCTGATTGGCCGAGCCGATAGCCGGGTAACTGGGACATATAGGGATCATGCGATGGCAATTGCAAATAGACTATCGTCATTTCATACTATTACATATGTCTTTGGGTCATGTTTTTCGGGGCTAGTCTGATTGCTGGATACTGTACCTATATCTATATGACGTATATGGAGGATAATCTAGTCGTCACTGTGACTCTGATTGAAGCCTGTCGGCTACATTCGACTCCAGCGAGTCATTGCGTCATAGCCAAAGTTGGTGGGAGTTTAATTGTATTGTTATAGTTTGACAGACTGATGGCTATCGCCTACATTCGACTATTTCTGTCGTTGCCGAAGTCTGAGTGTATATGTGCACCTCCTTCCTACAAAAAACTTAATCTTAATTTATTACATGGCTGGATCTGCACGACTCAGAAAGACGGCACCTACCACCAGCATCCACAGAAAGCCCAAAGGCAAAGCGAAAGCCATCCATCCATATCCCACATCTTATGATAGCTCTGACCTGACAGAGATCGATGATCCCAATTATGACACCGATGCGACGCTACACTGTCAGTCGGTTCAACAGGGGAAAGTATTGATCGGTGGGCCTGATATGACTGACGACAGGTCCGAAGAACAGAGAAGGAAGGAGGAGGAAGCAATCACTTGGGAGGTAGAAGTGCGGAAACGGGAGGAGCTTGCAATGCGCAAAGAGCAAGAGGCCAATAGACAGATTCAGGAGCTGAAGAGACAGGTTTCGTCCCATAGTATATCTCACGATGGCTCTGATATCTTTAGGTTGTCGAGTCAACTCTCAGGGGATCACAAGCATCTGTTGGAAGTTCCATCGCGGATTCATCCCAGTCCCAGGAGGCCTCGGAGTCCTGGCAGACTGCGGCCGATGGTGGTTTCCCATCAAAGCAACTGCCATCCCCAGTGCCAACAACTCTGTCAACCATCCAATCTTCAATTAGTTTGAACTTATTGGAAGGGTATGAAGGCAACATGCAACACCTACAATCCAGCGGAAATAGAAATGGGTCCGACACAGAGGAAAACCTTCCCAAGGCCAAAAATGGGGGGACACTTTTGTGGCTGGATGGGTTTGAGAACCCGCTGGTCCGTGAGATTGTCCAGAAGGGTTAAAGGGAAATGGCAAGGTGGGCTCTAATGGTGGAGCCGCTCCCTTTACCAATTGTAATGTGTTCCCAACTGCAGAAGATGTGGGAGAAGGTCAAGTGAGAGGTTAGGGCTGAGAGACTGCCAAAAGTTCCATCAAAGCAGGAGTGGGATTATGTGAGTCTGGTTAAACGGTTCAGCAGACGATGCTAACGTCCTACAGATTCACCATGGCCATACGAACGTACGGTCGGGCTTAGTGCACAAAACAAAGTATAATATTTTGAAATATTATAAACTGAGAGACTTGATCTCGAACAAAATGAAGCTTGCCTGCGGGGTCTCTTCACTTTTGCGGGATGACAACATCATCTTTTCGGCCGAAGATAGGGATCAGAACGCAGGTTTGCCCGTCTCCAGCTTGACCAGAGGACTTACGGTTAGCAGAAGCACTGTGACCCATTCTTAGCCAATGAAATCGCATATGCCCTCTACGACCAATTCTGGGCCACCAACACTTCTGCAAACTTTCGGTTGGAGTCGCCTGAGAACATCAGGGTGGAGATGATCTGTCTGACTGCGACTTGCATTGAATGGTTCATGGGAGGGTGGACGAGTGGACAGTATGTGGACTGAGGTCGGTTCGAGGAAAAGACAGTTGGACGTACATCCGTCTCCCAGTCTACACATGCAAATCTACTGATCAGACTCTCAGATATGTGTAACAGGCACTTAGAGCTCTGGAATCGCAACTATGAGGGGGAAGAGGCATCGGATGTTGGCCTCGATGCCATACAAATAAAGAGTAGAGAGATTCTCCAGTCAAAAGGCAAGGTGGTCCCGCCGGTGAGGTTGACTAAGGCACACGTATTCCCGAATCGTCTGGCGACTATAGCCCGTCTGAAGGAACTGATCATGACAGACCGCCTGAGAGTCCAGAAGGAGGAAGCGAGACGACTGAATGAGGAGTCATCTGGGAATGATAATGACTAGCTAGTTTGGGTTTACATACTTTACTGTGTAGATATTCATGTAGATGTTTAGTTGGGTTTGGGCTAGTCTTTTGGATTGAGTGGTTTTTGAATGAAGCTTGTATGAACTCTTTTAGACCCTATTCAGTTAGGTCAATAGAACCAAACTCTCTTCCCGATTTGTGCTTCCCGAGTGGACATGACCAAATTGTGTTTCCTGGCCTAACAAATGAGTCTAGATACCACGAGTAGACGTCATAGGCCACAATAGCGCATCATTGACTCATTTCCGAGCAGTGACATAGTTATGACACTTTCCGGTTGCTGACGTGGTAATGACACTTTCCGATTGCTGACACAGTTATGACTTCAGTCTGGATAAGCTTCCCCTGGATTTTCCAATAGCTAGGTACGCAACCATTACTTGGAGTTTCCCGTCTGCCAGTTAGTGCCTGTGGGCGGCTTGTATTATAGGGTATATGGTACCGATCAATGACATCTACTCAAGTGATGTGGGCCTATGTACCGGATGATCATAACCGCCCAAAGACAGAAAACCCAAGTGCCTAAACTCGAAATGCACAAAAATCCAGAAACAATATTAAGACGTAAATACAGACATACCGACACCAGCAGTTGGACCTCTCCGTTGCGTGGTAAGTGAACTTACAGTCCATCCGGTGGACGCCAGAAAGACATAACTGCGAAAGCACCCAACTACACAAAGCGGCCAGACGTAGGGCCTTCCAAATGACAGTAATAGAAAGTACCAACTATCCAGAGAAAGATCAGTCACAAAACTTGAAGTGGCCAAACGTCTATATGCAAAACTTTCGGAAACTTTGGACTGACCAGCAGATGCCAGGTGACGAAAGGAATCTGTCGCTTGGAAGCGAGCATTCTTTTCCAACTTTCTATTCAAACTTTACCCAGTTGGGAGTTGTCAAACTACACTAAACTCAACCCGCACTTCCGCGGTGTTGTGTGTATACACTGCAGCCCTTGCACGTGTGACAAGTCTATTGAAAAAGTTATTAACTGAATAAATTGAGATTCCGGGGGTGTATCTACTCATGGAATTGCCACTTCATAATGGCATTACCTCGTTTTCTCATCAATAAATCCAACTCATTACTATAGCAGCGTGATAATGGACCAAAGAGGCCAATATCCAGAGGCTGTAGGATATGTGTAGAGTGTGCTAGGAGGCAAATAGGGTGTATATCTCGTTTTAAGCAAAAATCGAAAAACTGCCATGTCAAATGTGATTCATGCCCATCAAGAACGAGAATACGCGGCTGTTTCTGGGCGCTACAGCAGTCAGTAGTAGTGTTAGCAACGGTTCCGGGTTACCCGGCCGCGGTCCGGGTTGGAACCGGAACCGTGCGCCCGGGTCGGTTCTGGAACCGCCAAGGAACCGAACCACCCAATCACAAGCGGTTCTAAACCCGGACCGGAGCTCAGGGTCCGGTTCTGGAACCGCCAAGGAACCGAACCGCCCAATCACAAGCGGTTCCAACCCGGAACCGAACCGAAACCCGCCGGGTTTTGGCGGGTTTCACCTGCAGCAAAGCCTCATTTTTCATCGGCCCCAATAATGCCATGTTTTCTGCTCCAAATAAGTATTTGAGTTCTTATTGGATCGCGACATATTATATACGTAGATTATGCAGTTTTTGACGCACTTTCACCTCCCGCTCTCCGATTTGCGATACGGTTAGTATTCGTTGAGTCGCTTTGAAATAAAGCCGAAAATGCGGCTAAAATCGACTGTTTTTCGCAGCAACTCAACGAATACTAACCGTATCGCAAATCGGAGAGCGGGAGGTGAAAGAGCGTCAAAAACTGCATGATCTACGTATATAACACGTCACGATCCAATCAGAACTCAAATACTTAATTGGAGCGATAGTTTTAGAGAAGAAACCCGCCAAAACCCGGCGGGTTCGGTTCGGTTCCGGGTCGGAACCGCTTGTGATTGGGCGGTTCGGTTCCTTGGCGGTTCCAGAACCGGACCCGGAGCTCCGGTCCGGGTTTGGAACCGCTTGTGATTGGGCGGTTCGGTTCCTTGGCGGTTCCGGAACCGGAACCGACCCGGACCCGTAATTTGGAACCGTTGCTAACACTAGTCAGTAGGAGCAGGAGAACATTTCGATGGTACCTACACTTGAGCTGTGAACTTTTCAAAGGTCTTTTCCACCCATTCCAACCCTAATTCGTTGTCGGTCCAACCCTTGGATGACCAAGCAAAGGCAGCCTGCTCTTTAGCCTGAACTCCTGCATGCCATCCTAGTATATGCTTTCCACCCTTATAGATATACATGGGTGGTATAACTGTACCAGCTGCAGATATACACTCAATAACTGTACCCATTTCCTGGTTTCCATCCTGACTATAGTGGGGATTCCTTTGGCCTCTATGGCAGATAACCTTGACTTTCAAGGCCTGAAACAGCATTAACCCCTTCGTATCCATATTGTAAATGTTCTCTGGACGAGCATTGAGCTTCCTAATAAGTTTTCCCAGCTGCAATACCGGTTGTTAGGCAAAAATATTGAAGTATACGAATCTAACTTGCTTTGCGAAAGAAGTCTCGCAAGACGACAGGGTCATTCGCATTCGCCCTTTGGCGATTCAGCCACCGACGAAACTTGCTAGTGATACCAGCATGTCGGTTTAGAAAACGAGTAATTCAGTGTTTGCCCAATTGCCGGCGACATTGCGGGGGTAGTAGAGATAGTGCAAAATCCTTAACCATCTTCCCTTGCAGTGGGTGTCCCAGATCATCCAGAGGATTACAGAATCTCACAATCAATTTCTCTTCCTCGGGAGTGAGTTGCTGCTCCTTCTCATGTGTAATGATCTGGGGTTGTGCCCCTCTGAGGTTATCTCGCAAGGTGCCATAGAGAATGCCGTAAATTGAGGCTGCTGAGCGGAGGGATGTTACTTCACTGCTAAGATATGCTTGTTTGGCATCCTGAATGTCGTTTTCTCTCTCAGCGACCGATTCTCTGGGCTTCACTCTGCCTATGGTTGCACTGATGAAGTGGGAAGGTGAAAATTAAGTTCAAGAGCAGGGTAAATATGAACCCCTGCTCGGGCACATACGTGCTTGATTGCGTGATCGGCTACTAGGCCGTGGGTGGTTAGACACAAAAGATACGTTATCCCAGTTAGGTATTCTTCAGGGCTTTGAAGCCGTGCATCCTGTTTGTCACTGAATCGACGATATCGAGTTTTGTGATGTTGTTGGTGGCTTATCATCAGTCGTCTGGTGCTTTGTTCGTGGTATTTTGGTGGCATTTGAACATCAGTATGGCTCAATATCGGTCGTCTGGTGCTTCGTTCATGGCATTGTGGGGCCATTTGATCACCATGTCGTATGCCTATCCTGTGTCACTACATTCATCGTTGTGTGTGCTTTGCGCCTCCTTCTGTATTGTGTATACTTACCATTTCTCAGTGTATCGTTTTTTCTGTGCGAAATATAAGTATCACAGCTTTCTGTGGTTACGTTCAGCATCTACTCTCACATACTGCAATTCGTTCGAACATACAGAAACTTACACAAAAAATGACATCCTCCTTGCAATTTCCCTTGGCCTATATTCACGGAAATATTGGTTTGGATTCCAAAGTCATCATTGCCCCCTTGCCACCAATATCTGAGCATTATATTGCAACCGTACCCGTGCCTGATTTTGTCCCCTACTTAGGAACGTCTGAGTACAATAAGTTGGAATCGACGGTCTCTATCGACAATCTCTAAGTTTCAGTTACTGCATTTTTCCACAGCAGTAGGGAATTTTACTCTCCCAGTCATATTGTCTAAGTGTGTGCGAAATTTGTGGCCTTGACGTCAAGGCCTTTGGTGTTGGACGCTACTATTCATCAATCGTGCGTTTCCCTCATTCTCAGATTGCCTTTTTTAGCTTTTCCTCATGTTTATTTGAAGTTTAAACACTGACCTCAATAACCCTCCCAATGCCATGCCATGCCCCATTCACATATGGGGCAGAGTTGAAGTGGTTTACCGAGATTGACCAGAATATTGTTCGTATCGTGGCTACAATGTGCGAACTGCCTGCGGGATGAAGGAATTCAATCGTTCGGTTGATTTTATCGTACGCGTCATTGAGGCTCCAATCAAACGATTCGATAACACATCCCTTCAGCAGCTCAACTCGCTGGTTGACGTTCATGGTCATTTGTTTGGTCGTGGTACGCTGTTGGGTATGCTAATTATTATGCTTAAGGAATATTTGTTTTTACCTCAATCTTCTTCAACGTCCGAGGTTTCTGTTGATGATGGCACTCCGGCCGGCACACCTCGCAAGAATGGTTGGGGTCGAGCTCCTCCTTTGACTCCAACATCAAAAGAAGGAAACCCTTCGTGATCTTTGTTTGCAAATCTCTGTGTGTACAGACAGCTGCTCTTGCTTTCAAGTCCTTCACCCTTTGTTGTGTTAAAGCCAATTGCTTGTCAATATTTGCTATGTTATGTTCGAGGTCTTTCCCTGCCTTTACTAAGTTGCAGATTTGTGATTAAACTTCTCCCATTTGTACTATTCGGGTGTTGATGTTGTTGATTAATGACCCTACTTGACTCTTGATTAGACAGGCTCGTGCTCCTGCCATCTGTGCTCAACAACATTTCATATTACTCGCTGCTATTTGGGCATTTTGTTCATTTACTGTTGTAAGATCAACCAATATCATACCGGACATTACGCCTTAATCCACTCTCGTAATCATCATATATCGAGCCCCTCCAGTCATACTTCTGCTTGTCATGGCTGCTTGCATTTTTAAAGGGTGTTTGATTATGATAATTATTGATTTTGAATCCTAATAAATGTTCTTCCTCAATACACTGGTTGCAGATATGTTCCCACTTGTTGACCAGGCAGTAAATACCACAAATGTTGGAACAGAGAATGTTGCAACAATGGCAGTAGCTTGGGTTCCAGCACATCAATGCCAGGCTGCATACCAGGGCAAAAGGGTTTCGAGGCTGAGGGTTCAAAGTGAACAAAGAATACTGAGATGTTCTTTGATACAGTCGAAAAAAGTATCACATTCTTATGTCTCACAATTGCAAGTTGTACTGATACACCAATCGTAGGGTATTTCACAATTGCAGTGGATCATAGCATATTGATAATAATGGTCCAATTCTGCTAATTCGTTGTACTGTTGTAAAACTTCGTCCATGTCTAAACAATAACAGATGTACATGCAGTCGCAGGTACTTTCACACATTCGTCAAAATAGTTGGTAGGTTTGAGGAAGCTCCAAAGACAGAGAATACAAATATGTCGCCAACAACTGGGATCATTTAATTGGTTCTCCAAGTTGCCTACTGATTGGAACACAGTACAGCAATATTGCCAGGTTGGTAATAAAAGATACTGCCACTTCAATGAGGGTAGTGGCAAATAAAGTAAACTATAACTGGTAGAATCAATTTAAAACTTGTTCTGCTATCAGGAGTTCAGGGGTCAGATATTGAGGGTTCCGGGTTCGGAGTTGTAGCAGTTATAAATACCAACAGCCAGATGGTCAAGAGAGCCGAGGGTAGCCTGTAGCTACCAGGGTGAGGTCTTTATGTACGAGACTTGATCCAGACTCACAAAATATCACGGCAGTGCAAGCCAAACATAATGGATTATTTATATACAAATGAATGAGTGCAGACGAAACTGATTCTCCACCAAATACCTGGTCAATATTCCATGATTTCGCCCATAATCCACTTGTTCCATATTATCTCTGAAAACCTGCTTTCTTTGTACACCACTTCTGCACATTATCAAAATCTCCGGAAAAACCTGATTTGGAACCTGATTTTCGCTCTCGTCTTGTGTTAGCCTTCAGTCAAAAGCTGATATAATTCTCGTCATATTCTAGCTGTTTTTCGTAACCTGATTTTATTGTCATCTTGTGTTATCTTTGGTATTATTTACCAATCATTACTCCACCATCGACAGTCACTTATCACAACTGTGACATCAATGGTCAATTTTGCTTATTGCTATATATCCTCTAAACCTAAGCTAATTGATTGGTTTATGTGACATTGTCTATGTCAACCCAGTAACGTCATGGATTTTGAATTATTTACTTCGGCATCCTGGATCATATTTTGCCACATGCAACAAAGAAGCAGATTAGTATGGTCATTCAAAAATGAACTGTCCAAGTGACAGAGTAGTGTTACACTGTGTATGTTCGCAGCCAGATCATGTATGATTACCTATAATGTCCCTGATTTAATATTTTCTGCTTTCACTGGTCTCAGATCCCATGACCAATCTTGTCAGACGTCTTACAAACGGACACCCACACTCTCCATACATAACGATGGCTAGTTAATGGCCTCAGTTGCTTCTGCACCGAATAGCTTATAACCTACAGACAACCAATACACAGCTGAATGGTATTGGCCATAAGTTGATAAATCACTGATAACTAACGGACAGCGGGCTACCAGTCGAATGACACCGGCCAAATAGCCGATGACCTATGAATGTGTGCTGCCTCAGAAATGCAAAGCTGCATATAATTCAAAATTTCCTATTCATCTGGACCTCATCAGATCAAAAGAATACTACCGACCCAGAGGCACAAGCCCATGATCTTGATATCACAAACAATATCTGTAGTGTGTCTGTAATCTAATTACAATAAAGAAGATAGAGGATCATGCGATGGTGCGCTGCAGTAGTTGCAAATGAGTGGGCATTTAATTGATGGTGGTTAGGTTGCAGGAGCTCCAGAGAATAGCGTAGATAGAAGTATATATTAGAGTGAAGGCAAAGGTATGAAGACCTTGGGTTCTTTGTGGGTACAAAGGCCTCAACCTGCTCAGCAAGGAGAACAAGCCTTAACGATATACGCATTAGAGAAAACATATTCTTTTCATCCAAAATCTTTTAGTCGTTTCCCCATTTCAAGTGAAACTTCTAACCTACCTTCAAAGCAGTCCCGAATTAACTACGGATACTACTGTGACCAGGTAAATCCTGCAATGATACTCCCAGTGTCACAGAGTTGGAGTTGTAGCTGTCAGAACTCTTCATGCAAAGTGGTTTCATAGGCCATGCCGGTGATGGTGAGCAGCCTCCACTCATCTCTGACATTACGGAGTACATCCCAGGGTGTAAACACCATATTCAGTCTTGTGCAGAAGTCATTACAGGCCTGGTATGGCCTGCTGAATGGAAATGACATTGTTGCCCACCGGCCTACTACCTCTTTCAGTGGAGGACAGCATACCCAGTCTATCCATCAATTCATGGCACACCTGCTGCCATTATCTGTTAGGGGTTTTCCCTTATCATGCGTACGAGGTACATCAGGCTTAGTCTCCCAAGCTCACCTATGTCGAACTATGATGTACGGTTGAGATTATACCCTTCAGGATGTCTACTGATGAGCGAGTGGAAGGCCCAACATAGCCGGATGAAATTCCTATAATATTCCATGCTCCAATACCGTGTCTCGGCCTCAGAAATGCAATCTGCAGGGAGATATAGTATGCACACTCGATCTGACGGCAACTGAAGGAAAGTTCATTCAGTGCTGGCCAAGGCGTGGGACACACCAAACCATACTGCTGAAGCAAATATAACTGCCTTGCAGGGACCATAGAGTCAACTGTGCGTTATGAATCAGACCAGTGTTACTTCATATCAAACTAATACTGGGATGAAAGCTACAGTCGGAACACAGTTCCCCGATCATAGCGGACGAACAAAATTTTCTTAGTATGAGGGACTTTCCTATCTCCCGAATGAAATAATCGACGGAAATAAGCTAACTGCGCCACGGTAGTTGATTCTACCTAAAAGAAAAGTGTTCGGGTCGAGACTGTCGAACCCCAGCTCTGTCGCACTATGGACGATAACTGAGAGAGCGCACCGCCCTACGCGGAACACGGGTAAGCCGTGATGACACTAGGTACGTGGCAAAGTATGGGTTGGTAGCTCATTAAACTTTTGATCGCAATTCCACTCATGATGACGAAACATAACTAATACGAAGTAATGGTCCAATATGTGCGTCAGCAACGTCATCAAAAAGCAGGATAACCTTTGGGATGCCAAGTGGGAGCTTACGCACCCACATGTTGTCAAACGGAACTCTCTACAACTGTCTACCGAGATCGGCTCTGATGCAACGATCGGTGAATATGTGAACACCCACTTCGGTAGACTAGGTGTTATTGAGATAGTACTATACACACAAATCATAGTGATTACAGAAGTACCATCATGCCTTACTGATATGCCTCTGACCAGAAATGCTCACCTATAAAAGACCATATAAACCTACTGTTTAAAAACAACGATCAAGCTCTAGCAACAACCACAGTCAGAACAACAACAGCGGAAAACCACCTGAAATATTATTAAGTTTTTACCTTAAGAATATCGATTATCTATCCATGCCTGAATACGCATGTGAAGCCATTATCATTTACAACGCTGCCTACCTTCACGACTGCTGCCAAACCCTGTCGCACTTCCGGTTTGTATAGAACCTTCTAGTATATCACAACCCGGTGGACGACTATATCCATTACTGCGCGACTGGCGAGTTTCCATCTGAACGAGCCTTTGACGAGTCATCGGAGGACTATCTTCAGGATTCCTACAACTTTTAAATAGGTTACGGCCGTGCACTTGCAGATGCCAGTATATCTATACACCCCTCCAAGACTACGACGAGTAACTTTTGAAATCCACATCTTCAACTTCGTCTTAGTGTTCAATGTCAGATTATATCGACATCGAGTACAACAATATCGATCTGCATCTACACACACAAGAGCACCCCCATAACATTACCATCATTCTGATTATTGCAGTAGTGGTGCCACTGTGACCCACAGCTGTAGTTTGAAGATATCCGAGATCACAGCACCTCGCGTCGAATTGTCATTGGAAGTCGCGAATAAAACATTTGGTGATATGTGTGTCCTGCGTGCCCTTGCACACCAGAAGTTGCCTGCGGTGAATTGTGCAGATATTGGTCGCATTTCCAGTTCTGACTTGGCTCTTTGCCCCAGCAACTATCATCATTCAAACTGTGGCCTCAGATGCTCGTACTGCCTCCTCCACTTCCCTCTGTTGCCTTCCAAGTTCTACCACTTCTTGTTTGGCCACTACTGCTTCCCTGGATACCCTACCTGCTTCATTCTCACCACTAGCCGCTATGCGCAAGTACTATTCCCAGCTGTTGGAACATCAATACCTGCTGCCTGGTCCTTCGCCATGTCAATACACTCGACCCATGCATCCTCCATAGCTGGGATGTACCATCTCCATTTGCCATTCATACCTGGTTCAGCTATTGATGTTTTCAAGATGCAGTGGCGATACCAGATATATTCATCTCTGTAACAGCGGCCGGCCAGCGTCGGGTAACCGCCCGGGATATAGTCACTTCGCAGCAGTGCAATTACACTGGAGCGATCATCTTACCTTGCAATGATATGACTCAATCACTGATTCTCGTGTGCAACCGTATCTACTCATACTCTCTCGTACGGAGCCATACTGGGCCGTACTCGTCCTTACAATTTCACTATAATGTCTCATCATCGGAATTGTGTTGTACATTCTCAATGTCATCTGGAAATTCTTGGTGATGGGACCATGGGATACGATCGGTGCTTCACTCCACCCCAAGCTTCGGCGGCACCATGCTCTGTCTCAGGCACCTATTAGGTGTGACTATGTGTACCACAGTTCAAATTGTCCGTTCAAATGCAACTTGTCACAGTAGCAATGAAGTGTTGGTGTCTTCGACTCTCTGATTCTCTTGGGTTTCAGTTTCTCTGCAATCGCTGTTTATCTTGAGTCCGTTTCTCTGGGGTCTCTGTTTCTCTGAGATCTCTGTTTCTCTGGGGTCTGTATATTAAACATAGTCAGTGATCTTGCTGATGGTGTAGCTTGTGATCTCACAAAATGGTGTCTCATGATGACACATACTTGTTGGTGTTATATCGTCTCTGATCTCTGTGGTTTCTGTTTGAAAGGTTGTCTCAATCTGCACAATGGGCCGGAATTGCAACTGCAAAGCACCGGGATCAAGGTCACACAGGGTGTTGACCTGTTGGTAACAAGATGTGGTGTGCTTGAAGAACAACGTATTTCTCGGTCTAACCGCCCACGGCCTAGCAACCGATCACGCAATCAAGCACGCAAGTGCCTACGCAGGAGTTCATATTTTTCCTGCTCCTGAACTTAATGTCACTGCACCACCACTCCACCACAACCATGGACAGAGTGAAGCACAGAGAACCGGCCACTCACACATCCGGCAGGCCAAGTGTGCATATCTTAACCGGGAATGGACATCTATCTGTGCAGCAGCCTCAACATACGACAGTTCATTTGGTACAATGCGAGATCGTGTCAGTCGTCTCAGAGGAGCTCAACCCCGGAGTGCAGCAACTGCCAAAGAGCAGCTACTTACTCCAGATGAAGAGAACTCAATTGTAAGGTTATGTGAGGCTCTGGATGACCTGGGACACCCACTGCAAGGAACATATTTAAGGAATTTGCGATATCTCCACTAGCTGCGCAATGTTGCTGCCAATTGGGCAAACACTAGCTTACTCGCTTCCTGTATCATCATCATGGATTTAATAGCATGTTTAGTTAGCGCCTGGATAGCCAAAGGGCAAATACAAATGACCCTGTCATCCTGAGAGACTTCTTCCGCATAGTAAGTTAGTTTAGTATACTTCAATATTTTTGACTAACAACCTGTATTGCAGATGGGAATGCTTATTAGACAGCTCAATGTTTATTCAGAAATACTTACAATATCAATGAAAAGGGGTTCATGCTTGGTCAGGCTTTGAAAGTCAGGGGTATCTGTAGTAGAGGCCGAAGGAATCCCCGATATATTCAGGATGGAAAACAGGAAATGGTTACAGTTATTGAGTGTATATCCGAGTCTGCAGCCAGTAAGATTATACCCCCCATGTATATCCATAAGGGTGGAAAGCATATACTATGCTGAGCTTCAGGCTAAAGAGCAGGCTACCTTTGCTTGGTCATCCAGAGGCTGGACCGACAATGAATTAGGGTTAGAATGGATGGAAAAGAACTTTGAAAATTTCACAACTCAAGTTTAGGTACCATCGAAATGCTCTGTTGCTCCTGCTGACCATGGTAGTGTGAAGCAACAGCCGTGTATTCTTGTTCTTGATGGATATGGATATCATTTGACATGGCAGTTTTTTGATTTATGCTTAAAATGTTATATTCATCCTATTTGCCTCCCAGCACACTCCATGCATATCTTACAGCCACTGGATGGTGGCCTCTTGGTCCATTATGACGCTGCTATAGCACTGAGTGGGATTTATAGATGAGCAAAGGAGGTAATGCAATTAAGAAGGGGGAATTTCATAAGTAGACACACCCCCGGAATCTCAATTCATTCTATTAATAACTTTTTCAATAGACTTGTCACTTATGCTAGGACTGCAGCATATACACACAAGAACATCTTGAGTGCATTTGAAGCTACTGGGATCAAGCCCTGGAACTCAGGGGAGGTTTTCAAGCGCCAATGACAGAATATATATGCCACCAAGCTCTCCCTCTGCTGCTCAAACCGAAACTCCCCGAAAGCCCTGAGCCATTAGCGGATGAGTGCTCAGTGTATTACACCTTATCACTCATCGAACACCTTCTTATCTAAAGCTCAAGTCTCCTATTTGTCAGCTTGAAAGGTGTGCCCAGGGGGCACTTGCAGACTAAGAATTGGGGAAGAAAATGGTGAGATTTCTTCGTTCTGCGGCCAAGGATACCACTACAGCCATAGCTATAGACAGGCGCCACCTTGGTAAAGCTTGTGTGTATTCCGCTGAGGATGTAGTTCAGCTCAGAGAAGAGAGAGAGCAGATTAATCAAGAAAATTCGGCCAAAATCAAAACGCACCAGGATATGGCTGCAGCTAAAGCAGCACCAGTAGGAAAGGGACTGAAATGGTCCAAACATGCGGAAAAGCAGGGTATAGGTTTAAAGAAGGTGGATACAACTTTTCTTAGTGATTGGGAGGATGAGGAAGAAGATATCACAGATGGAGGGGGGTGGGATAATGAGATAAGTGAGGGGGAGGAGGGCTCTGTTATATATATTAGAAGTCTGCAGAGCCCAGTTGATGCTCTAGAGCATGGAAACAGGGGAGAAGAGGTCAATGGTGAACCTCTAGTAGTTACAAGGTCAGGGAGAGTGGTTGAGAGCGGTCATTTGACTTAATAAATGTCACCTGCGGGTGGTCGGATTCCCGGTCATGGGCGGTTACCCGGTAAAATACGTTAGTGTCTATTCTCTAAGTGACATGATCTATGTATATACACAGTTGAGCCGCACACGTGACTACCGTACACCCTACACCTATAATCAGGCTATGGCTAGCACCCGGAAGAGTGATTGGGAAGCTGCGATAACCGACGAAGCCACCTCCATCGAGTGCAACGAGACTTTCACGATAGTCGACGATCCACAAGAACACAACCACTGCCAGCCGATTGGCTCTAAGTCGGTCTTTAAGACGAAATGGAACCCCGACGGTTCCACAAGATATAAAGCCCGATTGGTTATTAAAGGCTATGAGCAGACAGACTACAGTGAAACATACGCCCCTGTGAGTAAACTGACTACCTTCACACTCCAGACAAGCCTTGTCGCTAAAAGAAGCGGTTGGACCCTGGATCATCTTGACGTTGTCACCGCCTTTCTAAACCCAGCAACCGATGAGAACAACATCTACACGGAACTTCCAGAAGGCTGGCCATTCACAGGCAGAATCGTACGTCTAAACAAGGCCCTCTATGGCCTGAGGCAAGCACCACGGCTATGGAATCAGCACATAAATGCACTCCGACTCTCGTTAGACATCACCCAATCAGAAGCCGATCCAAGTTTGTACATACGCGACGATATACTCCTACTCCTCTATGTCAATGACATCTCACTGGCCTACTCACCTGTCGCGGCAAAGGATGTGGCAGACCTTAAGGTCAAACTCGCCCAAGTCTATAAAATCACTGATCTTGGCACTGCTCGCCAATTTCTAGGAATCGAGATCCACTATGAAAATCACGGTTCAATCAGTCTCAGTCAAAAGGTCTTCATCGACTCGATCTTGAAACGGTTCCATATGGAAAAAGCTAATGGTGCGGCAACCCCACTGGACGACAAAGAAAAGCTAGATCTCATCGAAACGACACCGGAGAAAACGATGTTGATCCAAAAGAGTAGCAAGCAATTGTCGGCTCACTTATGTACATCACCCTCGCAACAAGGCCAAACATCTCGTTCGCAGTAGCCGCTCTCAGCGGATACAACTCCAGGCCATTCACCTGTTGAGACTAAAGAATGATGGGAAGAGAGATGAAGAGAATGGATTGTCTAAAGTACAAAGAGAGAGCAAGAGAATGCTCTATATAAGAGAATGGGCATCATGCCATACCCGGAGCCGGCTGGAGTTAAGTCATATCCGGGGCCGAGCATCCGGTGCCAGATGTCGTGCTCAAGTCCGGGTGGATGACCGATGCTCTCGGCTCGATGCCCGAGAAGACTCCGGCCACACCTCCGAATGACGTCGAGAGCCTCCGGGCTAAACCCAGAGCAGTGACGTTAGTCAACTTGCGCCAACATCACCACGCATCTCACAGCCGCCAAACGCGTTGTACAATATCTCAAGGCCACGAAAGATTACCGACTACATTACGCAGGTGCAAACGCAGAGGCCCCCCTAATTGGCTATACCGACTCTCAATGGGCCTCAGATAGCACAGATTGAAAATCACAAGGCGGATATGTCTTCATGTCTAACGGCCCAATCTCATCGCAATCCCGGAAGCAGGATCTAGTAGCTATCTCCACACTCGAACCCGAGTACATCGCATGTTCGGAAGCCTCCAGAGAAGGCTGATGGCTGCTACAGCTCTACAAAGACCTCGGTGAGAACCTAGAACCGCTCCCGATTCCATGTGATTCACAAGGAGCACTTTCACACAACACCGAAGGCCAAATAAAGGCTAGAACCAAACACCATAACGTCCAATACCACAACAGCCGCCACCTGCACGAATGCGGCATCGTCAACTACTCCTGGATTTCGACCAATGACAACACTGCGGATATCTTCACCTAGGCACTACCAAGGCAAAAACACGAAAAGTTCACCAGGGCCATGGGATTGTGGTCGATTTAAGGTTACAGGTTTACTTTGCCATGTTTCATCACTACTTTTATACATTTTTCTTAAGAACTCATCTACAGCCTTCAGATGGCTCTTTCTTACCATTTCTTATCACTGTTCGGAATGGCCGCCCTAAAGGCTACAGATGCACTCTTTCCCTGCCTACCATCACCTCACGGAGGAGGGTTTTAATGAGACACTGTTTGACCATTTCTTACTGGTTTTATAAGGTTTATCTGGAGTTTATGGCTTGATACGGTACGTATCAAGAGGGGGAAGTGTTGCTGTAAATAGACATTAGTCGGCGCGGGCAGCCCTACCCTAGTGACTGCTTCTGGAGCACACATACACACATATAGATTCTTCTCTTCTTCTCTCTAATATAATCGAAGTCATCTTTCTCTCCACCATAAAGTAACACACCTTGTTGCAATATGCTACTTGACCGAAGTCATCTGTCATGACGGTGCGGTCGTCGACGTCATCTATCATGACGGTGCGGCTATCTATGGATGGGCTTATGGTGGCGTAGAGCATCATGACGTCCATGCCTCGGCCTGATGGCATGCCTGCAGGCCTCGGCCTGACATCATGACACCATACTTACCATAGTATATAAGAGAAGTCATTCTCCACGTATATAGACAATAAGACAAGACAACTCTAGAACTCTTAAGTTTAACACACCTTACCCAGAGACGCCGAGTGCTATCTCATGTAGAACTGTAAAGCTAGGTTTCGTTGAGCACATCCGGAGTTAGACACTCGGTCGAGACTAAACTCCACTACTGATGCCAGATCTCTATGCTTAGTGCCTCCGACATATACAGGAACTCCTTCGGCCGAACTTCTGTTAACAGGAATACGGATTTCTTTGCTTCTGTATGGATAGCCATCCTCAGGCTACGGTAGTACTCTTTCCCTGTTCAAAGCTCAAGGTTTTAAGGAAGCTGGTATGGAAATCACCGCACGCATGTTTTTGTTTCTTGCTCCACGAAGTGTAGCAACAGGGGGAAGTGTTGCATATTTGCGTTTCGTCTACTGTTTCTAACCTTGTATGAGGTTCATGGCTTGTATGAGGTTCGTGGCTTACATATGATGCGTAAGCACGAGAGTTTCAGATTGTATGTCAAGCCGTATATAGACCATAGATATCTGTATAGATTGTATAGAGAATCAAGCAACTATGCAACATGTTTATTGCATATACAGGTCCCAGCCGGAGATGAGCCTCGTATGGCCGGAGACGGTGTTTTGTATGGCCAGAGATGACGGTGTCTTGTATGGCCGCAGATGACGGTGTCTTGTATGGCTGGAGATGATGGTGTCTTGTGTGGCCGGAGACGGTGATGTCTCGTATGGCCGCAGATGACTGTTAACTCTGATACTGGCTGATGGCATTCAGCTGTACTTGTACTCTCATAAATATGGCCTCGTGGCCCTCTTAGATAGTACACAATCAAGCTTCTCTAGCATCACTATTTTAACATTGTTGTTGTTTATTCATACTGTATTTACTCTAGCTACAGTATGACAGGGCCCTTATCACCTCCGCCTCCGGGCGAGCTGGTCAGTGTTCTCAACCGCCTCGTGCAATTAGGACTCGATTATCAATCATGATTGTAAATTATCTAAATATACTCATGTCACCGAGTGCTAAGCACGCCACGTGATGTGGCTTTAACGCTGCGCAGTCACTGTGCCACATCACGTAGCGAGCTTCGACATGAGTATTCTGTAACCGCCCAATGACGGTCGGGGACGGTGGATGTCGGCCGGGGACGGCGAAAACGCCGTCATCGGCAGACAACGGCCGTCCAGCCGTCATTCATATGCTAGGACGGGACGGTCGGTCTTGGCGCCGTCCCGTCCGTCCTGGCAAGATCTCGGACGGGACGGTTGAGATCACTGGAGCTGGTTAGATGGCGGAGCTCCCAACTACCCTGTGTCCCCACTGACCAAAGAAAAGTAAAATATTGGCCACCCTTAGCAAAAATCCCATGACAAAAGAAAAGAAAAGAAAATGATAGACACCATGGACCTCCATGCCTCACATAGGCGGGAACTGCCCAACGTTCGTGGCCGCCAGGAAGTCCATCACCGCCTTGCCGCATATCTCCATGAAAAACAGCTCAGATATCTGTACCTGCCGATATCTGCCCGCTTTCCAGCCCATTGCCTTCCCCACCTCCTTCCAGAGCTCCCGCTGCTGGTGTTTCCACCGGCGGTAGTGACGGAAGAGATTCTCCCGCGTCTGAGCCACTGTCCCTCCGCACCACCAGCACTTGTCGTCCACCCGGTGTTCGAACCGTTTCAGGTAAGCTGCGCTAGGTGCATGCCCGCATTTTAGTCGGTAGAATCTTGTTGCCAATGACTTTGCGCTTGCCATTGGGATGGGTCACCGGTGGCGGTATTACTATATCATGTTAGGGCTGATGTCATCTAGTCATGATGGTGCGGCCATGCGGGCACTTGATGGTTGTGCTTAAGGCATCGTGAGGGCCTAGGGCATCCTGATGTCTATGCCTCGGCATCATGGACCTCGGCATGATCTCATAGCACCGTACGCACAAGTATATAAGAGAAGTCATTCTCCACGTATATAGACTTAGTTCGAGAGACAATCACTTTTGTACAATAGTTAATTAATCTCTCTTTGTACTCGATTGCCCTCAACACAGCGGAAATTTGTACTACAGGTAACGATCTCTCACCGTGTTTTAGGAACACTAATTTTAGACATAGTATCCATATCGCCCAGTCCAACAATACCCTGAGTTAGGATCAGGACCTGTTCGATGTGGCTCGGGGGTGTGGGGGGGTGGGGGGGTGGGGTTACGACATCCTACTGTTCTGGGGGTTCGTGGAGCGCGGGTTCAAGTAAAAGTTGCGGCAGCAAGTACAGTGTTTCGAGAATTGTTGTTTCGTACGATGGAGGGATGTAGTGTATTGAAAATCTGATGATTTGAAGAATAGAAAACGAGATTCAATTATTCAACATTTGTACTAAGGCTAGGACCTTTCGCGCCGTGAGCACCCGGGGCTTAAAAGTATGCTACTTCCTATATGTAGTACGAGAAGCTCAAATGGACAAGAAGAAATGGAGAACTCCGAGTGTGAGTTTTGGTGGCGCAAGTTGACTAACGTCACTGCTCTGGGTTTAGCCTGGAGGCTCTCGACGTTATTCGGAGGTGTGGCCGGAGCCTTCTCGGGCATCGAGCCGAGAGCACCGGCCATCCACCCGGACTTGAGCACGACATCCGGCACCGGATGTTCGGCTTTAACTCCGGGCCAGCTCCGGGTATGGCGCGTTCCGGGCATGTCGCCCATTCTCTTATATAGAGCATTCTCTTTCTCTCTCTTTGTACTTTAGACAATTCAGCACATTCGTTCTTCCCTCTGATTTGCTCTCAACAAGTTTTGGATGGGAGAAATCAAGGAGACCGAATACTTGTCTGGAATTCGAAATAGACGAGATGGCGAGCTGTAAGCCTATCAAATTTAATCTGTAGAAGCTATCTCAGATCGTGACAGCACGGTAATTAACTCTAAGCTCATACGGTAATATCTATTACCCGGTGGATAGAGAACAAGACTCGGAGAGAAGGTGAAGGTATAGACAGTGATCATGACATGCGGATCAGAGGAGATGGGGTTACGATCAGAATAGATATGATTAGATTGATCAGCCGAGGGCGGATATATTGTCTCGAAGCTAATCGAAGGTCCGTCCTCTTTCGTCTCTGCTTTGTGATAAATCACATCGCTAAGTTTTCCGCGATATCGTTCGTCACCCAGCGCTGTCCCCCCGAGGGTGCATGGTTCGTCCCCGTCGATCCAACATTTGGGCTAAATTGGTGTTCTTCTTCCGTTGTATTAGCGCTGTGAATCGCTTACCAGGGTAAACCTACCGGGACATTCGCCTAACATGGGATTAACGTCCGAGCATTCCCAACTTCGGCTATCTAGTGAAACCCTGCCCACCAATCCCGCACACTCGCGACAATGTCTCATCACGGTGTCCAATAATTTGAAATAACTATTCTGTTGACTTGGTTGGTTTTCGCTAGGGATTCAATCTACCCTGTCGCATTCTTAACCATTTGTATGTGTTTATCAACCCCCGGCACTCCAGAACTTTGCTTGATCCTCACCGCCTTCTTGCAAACCTCTTACTCGCATAAACGCCAGTCCAATCTTCTTACTCATAAACAGGCTTCTCCGCAGTGAGTATGGAGCTATCATTATCTTCCCCGGACACTATACTATCGTGTCGAACCGCACCCGCTACTTGCATACCCGACGAGAAGGCACGGCCTGAAGCTCGGGAATGCCCTGAGCCCGAGCAACACGCCCGCTCATTGACATCCCGTGCAATATCATTAATATGCACTCCATTATTCTTGGAGGTATCATGCCTTGTCATCTCGGCGTGTGCAATTATCGCCACCGTCGTCCTGCTGAAATTGTACAATGGATTACCGATTCCCGAGTGGTCTTCCGAGGAGGGAGCCGGCTTGACTCTGAACGCAATGTTCTCGCTACTTTCCACACTGTCGAGGAGCTGCTTGGTAATTCCGCTGGATGAGGCGCTGGGTCAGTTAATGTGGCTGGTGTTTACCAAGCAAGAAGGGCGGCGCCTTGCGGAAGCAAAGTTGTACAATGCAGCATCAAGGGGAAGACTGACCAGTGCTTTGAAGCTGATTTTGAGGAAGAGGGGAAGGTGGGCTCGTCTGCGTATTGGTGGTTAACTTCGTGGTGCTCATTGGCTGCTAGGGGTATTACATCGTTAGGATGTGCATTGATGATAATGGGGATAGGACTGGGATTCGCTCGTATGTGACAAGTAGTATCCTTTAAATTGCAGATACTAATACTCCGTAGAACAACAACTTATATCCTATCCTCGACACATGATCACGATAGACGACCCTATACACGAGACAGCGGTTTCGAGTTTTGTTAATGGCACCCTACTTGACGCGCAAAAGAACGACCCAGCTCGTCTGCAAGATATTGATTTTTTCTTACGCGCACAATTATACATCTCCTTAGAGGACGACAATTACGTCCCCGAATTTGACTGCCCCTCTGGCAACTGCGAATACCCCACAGTTACAACCCTGGCCGTATGTAGCCGCTGCCACAATGCCACCTCAGAGGTCAAATCGGAGTGTAATTCCCTCAAGCCGAACTGTTCCGCTTCCTATCAAAACCTCACCGCCGAAGTCCAGAGGCAGTACAACGGCACATTCGGCACATGGGGAAACCAGACCGTGGACACTACCTCGCCGGACTTGATCACCAGACTCTTCACACTAGGTCGCATCCGAAACACCTGGCCGCCAATCTTTACCGCGTTTTCCTGCGAGCTCTTGTGGTGCACCAGAACCTTCACCTCAAAAGTCACGAACTCAATCTACTCCGAAACATCAACAACTCGCTCCGAGTCCTGGCGGCGACAAAACAATGGCTCCATTATCTTCACCTACAACAACCCCAGTGGCAGCGGAGTCATTGAAATCACCCGCGAAATTCAGACATTGTTCAAAAACCACTCCCGATTCTTTATCGGTTGGGCCAGTGAAACACCAACCCCCGCCGGTGTGAACCGGACGCTGAACGAGACCGCTTCTGCTGAGCTTTTCAGGTGGGGTAGAATGTGGCGGTACCCAATAGGATCGTTGGAGGAGAATGTGACGGAGTTGTACGGACGACAAGCGGGGGTGGTAAATACGGCGTCTTTTATTGCGCGTGGCATGACCAACCTCATCCGCGAAGAGGGGAAAGAGGTTGCCGGGGTCGCGCTGGCGCCTAGGACAGTGGTGAATGTGCGCTGGTGGTGGCTATTGTATCCGGTTGTGATATGGTTAATGACGGTGGTGTTTTGGGGGAGTGTATGGTGGAGGATGAGAATGCGACGAGGTGGTATGCATGCTTGGGGGAGTAGCGGTCTTGCGTTGCTGATTTGGGGGGTGGGGGATGGAATTAGGAATCAATTTCAGGGATTGAGTTTGGAGGAGGTGGAGGTGAAGGCGGAACAGGTTAATGTTAAGCTGGTGGAGAATGCGAGGACGTGGAGGATGGAAGAGGTGAGGAGGGAGGAGGGACCCGAAGTTCACGTATTGTAGCCATATCAGCATTTAATATATTGTTGGTCATTGGTGCCCTGGATCTATCCTTCTGAAGTCACCCCCGCCTACGTGTCGCTGAGGTAGATGATCGTTGCCTTCCGTAGAGCCATATCTGGCAGATGTTCTGTCTGGCAGATATCCACTGTCGCCTGCATCTCTTCGAGGGCCGCTGATTTTCTGTGTGTTGGAGCTTTGTCTTACCCAGGACCTACACAAGCCGAATATTAGCTCCTCCCTAAGCCTCCGAAGCCCGTAATCCATCTTCATCTGCTCTAGTCGCATCATATTTTGAACTTCACGCCAGGGATCTGGGATCGCAACAGTCCATCCGCCCACTAGCCTTTCAGATCCTGACATAGTCGTTTATTCTCGAGCAAGATTTTACCAGACCAGGGTCTGATCATGGCGGCGGGGGCTGATGCCTAGGGTTTGGGTTACTGGTTCATTTGTAGTTATGAAGTTATTTCAATTGAGAAGCAGTGATATGGGCTCTTCAATCTGTGGATTATCACCAGGGTAGGTTATAATATGGGTTATGTACTATAGAGGTGGTTGGAAGGTATATTGGATATCATCACTTGGTCACGGTTGCATCACAAGTGTTGCATAAATAGACCTGACGGATGACGGAGCTGACTGTAGGGCATCCGGTAAGGCATACGGCACACTAATCTCTTGTATATAGTTTGAGTCTTTCTCCTTCTCTCTTTACGCTTAGTATCTTAATCTATACACACAGTTCTCCCCTAATATTCGACAAGCATCATATATCTATCACTCGGAAAACCGCCGGCACCTGCTGTTAAAAGTAGAGATGACCGTAATCTCGTATTAGTAGATTGCAGGATCACGATGAGATGAGAGATCAGGAGGAGCTGAATCGCATAAGGCATACAAGCTGAAGAGCTGAAGATAGATCCAGTGCCTGAAGTCGCCCAGTGCGGCTACCATTTGAGCGGAAACTGACGTTCCGCGGACGACGACATCGTGCACTGACCTAAGGAGGACTGGACTACGACGGGCTTGCATCACCAGTGCATCGTAGTGCTCTAGTGACGTAGGAGAAATAAGGTTTTTGCGGCTCATATGACGTGGTAAATTGCCACTGCCCTAAACTGATATGCATAGTTGAAGCTCAAGAGTTTTTGAAGTCACTGGTTCATAATGACTTGTTATGTTTTGAGCGTGCGCAGAAGGTCTTAAAAATGATGGATGCAATTTACCACCTTGGGCGATAAATGCAATAGGCTCATGTACATAGATACATATATACGAAATTGATTAGATTATATAGCTTCCACTGGTAGAACCAGCTGGCCAGCTCAGCCCGCTTGACTAGCTTCTTCACCGGCTGGCTAATTGCTCGCCCTTTGCCACCAGGCTACGCTGCACTGACTGGACGATTTCAGGCACTGGATAGATCATAAGGCATGAGAATGAGTGCGCGTACATGTGTAGAAAGGAGTAGCTTCATGTACATGTATAAAGGCGTAGATAGAGAGCGCCTATGAATGAGAGAAGCAACTACATACATCTACAATTCGAACACAGAGCTGTTAAGATAGTGATTCTAGAGAAGCTTAATTGTATGCTATCTAAGAGGGCCACAAGGCCATATACATGAGAGTACAAGTACGGCTGAATGCCATCAGCCAGTATCAGAGTCAACAGTCATCTCCGGCCCTCACCGTCTCCGGCCCGTCATCTCCGGCCATACAAGACACCGTCTCCGGCCATACGAGATTCATCTCCAGCTGAGGCCTGTATATGCAATAAGAGTTGTTACTGTAAGGACTAGAATGAGGTCGTAGGTTCTAGGAGTTTTTAGAAGCTTCCGAGCGGGGCGGCGAGTTTCCAAAGAGTCGCCGAGTAGACTCATACACTATTAGTCACTCGCCACCCACTACTTCGCCCCAACCTCGGAACTCGGCATCTCCGCAGAGCCTCCGGATTCTCATGGTATATAAAGGCATAGATTCTCCGTGTAGATAGTTCAATAGACTTCATCCACACCATAGAATTTAACAAGAGTGTCTGTGGTACATCCACTGTTTCTGCAACCCCAAAACATTACAGGGAGGTTAGTCACCTACAGCGTACTGCTATGCATCTGGTCAAGCGAACCACACCTTCCTCTCTCAAGCTTAAGTATATTATTGGCCAACTTGGCAGGTCTGCAGAAGGAGCACTTGCTGATAGGGATTTGGGGGCAGAAATGCTTAGAGATTTGCGCGCTCAAGCCAAAGATCTTTCAGCAGTAGCAGCCAAAGACCGCCGACAGCTTACTAAGTCAAGGGTAATTACCAGAAGGACGTGGTGCAGCTCAGAGAAGAGTGAGAGCCAAAAGAATCAACAAAAACCGCCAGAGCAGAATCCAAGAAGATAAAGCAAACTACATCTGCTACCAAGGAAGGGAGTGGTTCAAACACTGTAAAACGTACGAGGAAGCAACAGAGCATGCCAAAGAACACTAGCACAAATTTACAGGGTACTGGGAGCAAAGAGGGAGAAGATACCATGGATGAAGAGTGGGTGTCTAAGGAGGAATGTGGGGGTGAGGACATGTAGAATTTAAAACTAAACAGAATACATTTGATGCGAGTGTAGCTATCTCCTTAACTTGCTATTAGTTGAGAAGTTAGTTCTTATAGTGTATATTATGAGCAGTGTTCCAAAGCGGCCAGGCCGGGCCTGCAGGCTTTTCCGGCCGGCCTGGCAGCTTTTCTTGGCAGAACTAAGCCTAAACAGAATATATTGTTCGAAGGATTCTCTGCTGCCTATACTAAGAAAGTCTCCAAAGTACGAAATATAAACCATATCCAACTCAATCATCGTAGCCCTGCCATTGCCGTATTCCATCCATCAACCAGGCCAAGGCTTATACAGGCCGATGCAGGCCGATGCAGGCTTTTTAAATCACGTGCAGGCCGGCTTTTGACCCAGGCCGGGCCGGGCCGCCGCTAGCGCAGGCTTTCAGAATGGAGGCCGGGCCGGCTGGGTCTGCAGGCCGCTAAAAAGTCGAGTGGCCGGCCGGGCCGCTTAGGAACACTGATTATGAGCAGGGTGCCAAGTTACAGACAAGACACATGCCTCTTCTACATACCTGCCAGGATCATGTTGCATAACAAACTATCCAACCAACCATGTGTGTGGGTTTCTTTACAAATAGTATAATCGAAAGGTTTCACGCATGAATATTGTCACGGACAAATTTGTCACAGATGTATACTTTAGAATTCCGACGTTGTTGGGTCACATTGTTGTTGTTTGTTGTTTATTCATACTGTATTTACTCTAGCTAGAGTATGACAGCGGGTCACATTGTTTGATGCTTTTGGAGTGTTGCGACGCTTGGTGATGATGGCACGAGCACTAATAATTATATATTAACTATGGATAGATTTAGAATTAGCGAATCATTAATCGGCCATTGGTAAAGCAAGTAGCCGAGGCAGCTAGGTAGGTTCTAAACTTTAATTATACATCGTAGGATTGATCTGGTATACAGAAAACCATTACCATCACTCGTAATCTTGAAAGATCTCTGCTTCGTCAAACGCATTAAATGTGTCTAGGACAGTGTTCCTAAGCGGCCAGGCCAGGCCGGCCAGGCCTGACCGCTTAGGAATACTGGTCTAGGATGTCGGACATGGCATGGACAGTGACAGGAGCGAGGTAGTAGGTGACCACGAATAATCATCGACAATCACTCTGATTAATTTAACTTTACAATGTTGCATATCGGCTCGCCTCCGGATTATCCAACTCTCTATCCAACCAAGCCTTTTTACCGCGATGAAGCGCGTATAAAAAAATTCATCATTTATTTAAAGTGGATGAGGCATCTTGTAGTAAAGTACAAAACTTGTCCTGGCCAATCTTTATATGTGAGGGCAGTGTATATGTTATGGGCCCGGCTGGGAGACACAGATATGAAGGTACAGGCGAATGCATAAAAGCAAGCACAAACACATTCAAGTGAAAGAATGATATATATATGCCAATGAGTAACTCGCATGTCCATATGAGGTCGAGTCGGTGGCCAAACTCCACCATGTGACCCCTGATACTGGCACTTTTCTGGTGGTGGAATTGAGATATTAGGCCACCTTGTGTGTGGTTTGTGAAGTGAAATCAATCATCTCATCCATCTGACCCAGGCAGACACAGCACCGTTTTTTTGTGTAAGACGGGGACGATTAGAAGACTGCCAGGGCTGCTTCATGACCGTCCCTGGCTGGGGATCGGTGGATATTGGCCAATCATTCCAGTTTAGTCTTGAATTAGACTCACAACCAGCATTTACTGTCACATCACATTATATGATCATCACCGTGATGGGTTTCACCATTGCAACTGGTAGCGATCCAACTTGCTCTATGTATTGTTCTCAAAGCAAAAGAGTTTCCCGGTTATCTTCTCCTGAATATAATCCCAAGGTTTTGTCATGTCTGTTCTCTGGGTTTCTAGTACAAGGATCAGCCCACACAGTATTTAAGTCTGGCTACAGGTTTTTGCATTATGGACAAATGATGAAAATATTAAGTGTGTGATACGCGCTTCATCGCGGCAAAAGTCTTGGTTGGATAGTGAGTTGGATAGTCCCGAGGTGAGCCGGTTGCATATATGCATCGTGTATGAGATCTTGTATGATCATGCCTGAGACGTGTATGAGAATACGAGGATATGCAAAGGTGCATGATCACGAGAGTTCTAAACTGCATGGCAAGCTCTATATATAGACCATAGACTTCGACATAGATTAGATAATCAAGCTCTATTCGCACATACAAAGTAACATACAACACTATCTTCACAAATTCAGAAGTCAAATCCCATATCCACCGAATTATTTATACGAGCACAGCGTGGAATACTATACTATAAATATTTGTAACAGTCGAATGCATAACAGACGAACTTAACACGCTAAAACAAAAACACTTTTTGACTTCCCATCGAGAACTTGCTAATGTGGAGCCTAGACTGTATACCTAGATTGAAGTACCTCCAGACAGGAGCCCCCCAATAACAGGCATTTGTGGTCATCCTCCCAACTGAGAAAACTGCATAGCCACATACAAACAATACTGGTCAAGATCCATTCAACCCTTGTAGCAAAGTCGACCATAAATCATTCATATTGACCAAAGAACATGAACCAGGAAGGTTTCTGAGAAGGCGAGTGAAAGTCACGCACCAACGAAGCAAAAACAACAAAAATAGTCATCAGCTGGGACTACAATCTAGCACTAACAGCGCCTAATACCCATAAGGTCAAGATTGCGAAGTTGAGGAGTCGACAAGATCTTTCTTATGTTGTGTACATTTCGCGGTCTCGGTGTAGCTGGTGTACGAAATTCAGGGGGTGGAGAGCCAGATGACAGACATGGTGATGCGCTGCGAACTGACGCAGTTGTCGCTGTGTCCGATTGCAATTGTGGGGAGGCGGGTACGGACGGTTCAGTGGGGCGCCTCGCTTTGATTTGTCCGGCTTCTGGCAGGCAGGTGGTTTTGATTGCTTCCATGCATTCCGTCTGGTTGAGATCCGGGTTTTGTTTTTGGAACAAAACGAACATTCGTTCCAAACTTTTGGATATAGCAGGGTCCACCAATTCGCTGTCTACACTGGACTCGTTGATAATCTGATTGTTGGTATTTTGTGCATTATAGAGAGATTCTGATATCTCGTTTGACCGCCCCAACACATTATTTACGTCGATACTAGGGGTCCCCGGCCGTGTACTACGGTCTGTGACTGGATGAATTACAGTCGACCGCGGCGTCCGGCCTCCAATGTTAGCAATCGATGGTTGACCACTCATCGTTAAAAGTAGTTCCGCGGCTGACTCATCCTGATTGTTGGTACGAACGGCGTTTTCACTATCGGAAGCGGGTGTGCCAGGGCGTGTATGTAGTGTAGATGGAGGATTTGATGGAATAGTGGTTCTCCTTCCTAGCGCCGATGGTGACGACGTTCGAGAATTTTGCGTCCGTCTCTTGCTTGGTGATATTGCTTCACCATGTGGTCCGGGTCTCTTCAGCGGTGATGCTTGTGCTAGTAGTGTTGGAGGTTCAGGCCCAGAACACTCCAAGCCGCGGAATTTACAATGTTCGCATTTCATCGGCAGTTCACCATCCAAGAATATGCACTAAACAACCGTGAGCAATATCGATATCAAAAAAGGGAGAATAGCAAACCTTTTGATGCACTTCTCTACATTTCTTACATTTCAGCCTACTCTGGGGTCTAGGTTTCCAGCCCTTTGGTGCTTCGTCCGAGCAATCGTGCTTTAATTTCTGGCATCGTAGGCAGGGCGAGAGGTCAGGTGCATCGTGAAAAATGTTGCACTGATACTATATGAGTTCCCACTCAGCAACTGCAGTGGTAAAAAAAACTTATACCGCTTTATGATCGTTGGCACAAGACCAACATCGAGGCTCTCGCTTTCGGGTGTGGTGTTCCTCGTCCTTCTCAGGGATTTTCAACCCCATTTGTAAGCTGCTCAAGAATGGTAACCGAACAATGAATGGTATCTGAAATGTTGTGAGGGGCATTTCGCCCATACTTAATCAATTCACCGCATTGAGGCCGTCAGTCGCACAGAGCCCAATTTTGGAAGGTATGAAACATTGTTGGGTAAGAACTAAGAACATTTCCAGTTAGACTCAGACATGCGTGTTAGTATTACTGGATCGCAGCCGGGATTGTAGAATATACCTTGTGGTTGCACAATGTGCTGTCGATTATGTTGTTCACACTTATAGTTTGGCGAATTAGGATGGGACAACATTCACACTGCGTGTGCGTGGGGGGCGAGTGATATAGCATTCAGACTTCCGGGCCAATCGGACAACCCAAGTGGGACTATCCTCTAGAACCGATGGTGCTGCAGTTCACATGCGTTTCCGCTAACCGGCATCAGCCTGAATGGTTAGGATATGACTCGGATTACAACACATACACGTACGCTCTTGGGAGCTATGTTGCTAAAAGCAACTACTACTTAACAAATAATATCTCACAGTTAGGTACATACCATACTCACACATGGCGAAGTGAACGCCGACAAGACAACAAGTGCACAGAATCCCATCAACCCATAACATCAAAAACCGAATATAATATATCCTGCCCATAAAAATTGCGAATTTAAAACCTCCCAAATTCATTCCCACAAAACAATCTTGAAACTTCTCGCTTCGGGCAATGCAGATAAAACTAGTAGGTACACTAGGATTGTTTGCAGGACATGACATAAGCGATTCATCTATTGTAACTATCTCCCACTAGTGCCTGTTTAAAGATAAGCCTCTTCGATAATGCACTCATATTTTGGAAGTCAGTGTCGTTGGCTAACAGTTCTTCCGTGGTACTGATCATATCTTGCTGACCAGGATATGTAGGTATAGGGCGTTCTGGAAAGGATTGTATATGTGTGTAGGGGTATCTAGACTTAGCGATTTGCCGTGATCTTCGATGCGAAGATACCTGTGGATGCGAAGATTGGGTCTTATAATATGTTGGTGCGTGACGATTTGGCGGTGGCAACATTTCCGATCCTCGGCTCCCGCGCAAAACTAAATTCGAACCCAGGGTCGGTTGGATGGAACTGAGCTGTGGCTTGGTGGGGGCTTGGCTCGAAAGAGGTTCATCGTCGGCTTTGCGCTTAGATTCTCGGCGATCTGTTTGCCGGGGCTGCGAACACTGTAAATTGTGAACCTTGCATTGCCAACATTTTTTAGGCCACGCTCCATCGTTGAATATGCACTGCATTGACACAGTTAGGGAATGTTTGAAGGTGGGGAATCCTGCAATAAACTGACAGCTTGCTTTCGCTTGCGGCATTCTTCGCATAATTTGTGATTCAACTTCTCCCTCGGTTTGCTTGATGTTTCGCTTAAGCACAGGCGCTGTTGTCCCAGGCAGCGGTGACAAGACGATTGAACAGGCGCTTCCGGATCGACAGTACACTAGTTATAATGTCAGCCATTGCGCCTGGAGTCAGTTACTGCTGATCCTGGAACAGAAACCTTCTTTCTGTCAATGGAGCACTGATCGCACCTTGGCTCTCTGCTTCGGATGTGATATTTGTGCTCAGCTGTAGTGTGAGAGTTGGAAGATTGTCTGTGATGATTAATTTCTGACATCGTACTTCGATCGTAACTGTCGGTTGCACACTTAGCCACGAGAGGAATAACATGAAATATAACTACCCGAGCATACTGGATCATACACGCCTTCACTTGCGAAATCGCTGGGTCGCGGGATCGCGGAGTCGCGGAGTCGCAAACCAATGAATTAATATTCTATGGCGTGGCTCTATCATTTCATGCGGTATGTTGTCATCGTGGTTTTGTTGCTGATGTGTTCTCTACAGACAAATCAGTGGGGCCACGTTTAAGAGAGTTTAGCTAAGCCAACTGAAGAGCGGAAAGAGTCTCCGGTTGGTGAAAACAAAACAATTTGAGGAAGAGGATCCAAACAGAACCTTGAATGGCCAAAAGCCGTTTGATCCAAAGTCGATCGTCTTTGCAATCGGATGCTGAGCTATTATTGCCAACACTGACGCTCTCAGGCCGCCTCATTCTAGGAGGATTCCCGTGTAACAGCCAACGTCTCTCAGCGCTAATAGCCCCAAGCGCATTAATAACCACTAAACAATTGAAAGGATCTCTTTGTATTTCATATAGATTTTGTTACAGTAGTATTATGTTAATTTTACTATTATAATAGGCTGCCGCTTAAAGCTCATTTACTTTAGACTTTTACAGTTCGACGTAGTTAATACAGTTTACATATGTAGTTCACAGGACACTACCTGTGGATTTTACTGTGAAATTTTGGTTCCTCATTTTCTCAGCCTCAGTTGAGCACATTCCAAATTTAGTGGCAACAGCTGCTGGGTTGCGTGGCAGCTGCTGCAGTGGAAGAATTTCTCATTCACGCTCACTTCCGGAGCTTGGCGGGCGGGGTCGCGCGGTCGCGTGGTCGCGGGGTCGTGGGGCTTGCCAGCAATATTCTTTTCTTCTAAATGTTTAATAACCATTTCAAGGGTATCGCTCTGTTCCGAAACATTTGAAAAGGATTGTGTGCTTTCCTTCCTAGTCCCTGAGTTAGTAGATTCATGCCAGAAAAACTGCATGTTTCAAGATTAGTCTCCCAAGTGAGCAGCCATGAATTGAAGACAGCATCTTCATTCGCATTCCTACGATCCGAAGAGTACGTATAGGAGGTGGGTCTAGATGTTGTCAATCAGACGGCACAAACTCTGGCAATGCGGGGATTAACATCACGGGTCTGGTAGTGGAATTGGTGGTTAACACCTCACGAGGACAAACCAGTACGGTATGCAACCACGGACGTATAAAGGCAGGTTACAAGGGTAATATCCATAATTTGTACGTGTCGGAGTCCTAGTGACTCGGTACTGAGGTTCGAGGTGAAGAAAGGCACCTGCCATAACGGTCAAACGGTTGTACAACTCGCAAAAAGAAAAACATATCATCTGGCTTCAACATTATCGGAGAGCGAAGTTTCCGCCATTTCTTCTCAGTCAGAGCCAATGAGCCCTGCCTACGTCACTTACATTCTCCAATCTCTCCAGCAGTCACCAATCTTTATTGGGTAAATTTATCTCAACATAAAATTTTAGAGCTAGCCTCTAATAATGATCAGCTGGCGGTTGGTATCGTGCGTTAACTCGAAACGTCCCTGCCCAGCTCTTGTATCCGTTTTTTTTACGTCACTTGTGCCAGTTTGTACGTTTGAAGTTTCGTAGGGCAACATCATGCGAGGGATATCAGCCGTTGTAATGGAGTGTTTCGACGATCCGAGAGTGACCAATAATGATGGAGATCATCGAGATTAGATTAAAATCAACCCTAACAACGAATCTGCAACTATCCGCACACTCTAATCCCTCGTATCAATGATATAGGACAGTTGTAATGGAGTTGAACTGTTTGACTTATTGTGGTCGTAACTTAGTAGTTAGAGTTGACATGGTTGGGTATGTTTCCCTTCCAGAAGCACAGAGGCAGTGAAAAACAAGTCCCACACGTCCATTCAGTTCCTGCTTTTTATCTCGGCTGCTTGGGTCGCGGAACACCGAAAACTGCCATTTTTCACATTTCATATATGTATTTGAAGAAGACCCGAAAGAAGAGTATTATAGGGCCTCAGCCATGCTCGATCCCAGCCTCCCTGAAAATCTAGGCTGGTTCACGGGCTTAGGCCTTAGCGGGCAGAAGTATTTCTGTGATTTTCGGATGGGTCCTATGCTATTTATTGATCCCTACGATATTGATCTTACACCGGTATACTCTTTTTACACATCACTCTTATTCACTCACTTATAAAGTATGCTCCTGATTAAATTAAAGTGCCCGGAATGGTAGCAAACAGCCAAAATATAAATAAAAAGAAATCTGAACAATAACTGATTTCTGCATGGGGGCTAGTGGATACTAGATAAGGAAATTTAATACCGCTCATCTGAACGAGAGCGTACATTATGAGTACTTTAGACACGGTAATTCAGACTTCGTCATTCGAAAGCCATCCCCATTCTCTACATCAGATGCTCCAATACGAACATTAGTGCAGACATTGGTGCTGGAATATACCACAGTTACGTATTGCCAAAGGCAGTGCTAAAGAGGGCGGCACTTTTCATCCCTCATGTGAACACGCCGCCAAGCTCCTTTGATTGATTCGAGCTCTGAAATTATTGGCCGTTTTAGGGAGCCAGTGACATCACTCCTTTCCTCACAGGCGCCACGTAGTTAGGTACATTCCGTTCTTCAGCATTCGCTCACCTTTCCACATCCTCACATTCTATACTCACTCCCCACACTATTCCTCACCACCCTTCGATTGTATACCCTTCCAGTGTTCTCAACCACCCCGTCCGTCCGGGATCACGCAAGACAGGGATGGGACGGCAAAGCTCCGTCCACCCAAGGGCAGGACGGAGACGGCACCGTCCGTTCAAGCCAGGTCAGGGACGGCGCCGCCCGTTCAAGCCAGGATGGGGATGGACGGAATGGACGACCGGGACGGAGAAGAGCCGTCCCTGGTGGTCATCCACCGACATCCATGGATCTTAGTGTACAAAACAAAACTTATATGAAAATCGGTATAATTACGCTGACCGTGATGCAAGATCCGTGAACATCTGCTCCATCCGTACCACGTCAGACTCCGTTGGTCCAAAGATTAAGCCCTGCTGCACCAACGATGTCAAGTGTAAGGATATACAGTAACCGCCCGATGACGGTGGATGACGGCCAACATTCCATCCGCCTTGAGTAAGGACGGGATGGACGGGCAAGGTAACCATCGTCTTCGATTGAATTATACTTGGTTTAACATTATTGTGCAGTAAGCAGGCCAAGATGCTCAAGTAAAACTTTTGCTATTATACTCGCCTCGGCAGCACTGCTGAAAAGATTTTTTTTACGAGGGGGTAAAGCTTATATACCGCCCCGTGATATGTTTCGTTAGGTTAGTATCATTGTGTACGAATAATAACTAGAGTTGGTGTGTGTCCTCAGGCGGAGTGTAAATAGGTTTCAATTGGATTAGGAGTTGCGGGGCTCCCGGTGGGGTGTGACCACATATCTGCAAGGCAGAAACATTCATTGTACACCTCATCAACATCATCCGCCCCACCACTTGGCGGGAAATCTCCGCGTGACCGAGTCTTATGCGATAACAGATGTATGCACGGGTAAAACCTGTGCCGACGCTCATTTACATGTCAACGAGACAAAGTAAGTACAGAACAGTTCTCATTGCGCTTGAAGGTTTAAGAACCGTAGCGGCCTATCGCCATACTTTATCAGATACTTTTCCTAACCCTACATTAATCATGCCGCATAAGAGTCAAAAGTTCAGCCTCCGGACCCATGGCCTTAAGATACATTTTAAGAGGCACCCATGCTTGGATGGTTACCGTGCATAGCAACCAGCAGGCATTGTGCTACGGACACCTTTCAACTTTTCTCTCATGCTCTACCACTGAGCTACGGAGACATTTAGCAAAGTTATGCGCCAGGCTCCAAAACGGGTGCCTACTTTATTAGCGGTAGAATTTATTTGCAAAACCCATCGAATACCATGTGGACTAAAATACTTCGATTCCGCACCGTTCAATCCCATGTTGAACTGGTAGTGATATTGGTTTAATTGATGGAAGGTTTACCAATCGTAGTCACCTATCACGATACCTTGTGAGTTACTTTTACTACACCCCGCCACCCCCACCCAACGCCTACGTCCACGTACACAGGTGCACACACCAGTCATGTAACGCAAGAATCGAATGTTCAGCCTCCGGTGGGATCCAAGCCCACAACCTGAAGATACATTAGGTGTAATGTTTAAACTCAGATGGTCACCGCACAATAGTAACCAGTAGGCATTGCCGTAGACCGTAAATTTTCTCTCATGCTCTACCGCTGAGCTACGGAGGCTTCTTGCAAAGATAAGTCCTGGCCCACAAAATTAAATCCTACTTTGTTAGCGGGCAGAATTTATTTACACAACCTGTCAAATACTACATGAACCCAAATACTTTGTTCTAGTCAGTTGACGGAGGATGTCAGACCGCGGAGTAACCTGTCAACCCGCGGAGAAACTGGACTGCATGAACTGACTGGTCACTGCATGGAGTCTATCACAACTCCATGAACCGACCAGCCACTTCATTGAGCCATGGTCGCACTGACAAAATGACAAAAGCTCGGTCGAATTAAGTCTGCGAGTATTTGTCCAATCACAAAGAGATGTATATATGTAAAATCCAACATACATCGCTCTTTCAATTCCCGGTCTTAGATTTACGGTATCTTTAAAATTGATAGAGCAGCTTTAAAAACACAGCTAAAAACCTCCGAAAATCGATATTTTTCGACAACCATTTTATCAATATTAGAGACATGGTAAATTGGGAATCGAGAGTTGAAAGAGCGATGCATTATGAATATTTCATGTATAAATAACTTTGCGATCGGAGTAACTGTTAATTTTGGTTGAGCATAATTAGCACTGGTCAGTTCATTGATCCTTGATCCGACTGGTTCATTCACGGAAGGTGGGACTCCGTGAATTGACTGGTTACTCCGCGGACTGACATTCTCCGTGGACTGACTAGAACAGTCCCTCTGATTGGAAGATTAGATCTAGAAAGCATATCGTTTTGGTCCCGCGCCGTTCAGTTCCACGTTGGGTTAGGGAGTGATATTCGGAGCTTCTCCGGACAGGGCGTGGTGACTGCAAAGCGGTTAAGCATACTGCACCTAGCGGCAATATACACGCCTAACATGTCAACTGAGGCAAAAACCGGGACTACCTTCATTGCGGAAATGGTATAAGTAATATGTCCCATGGTTACAGAGCTGTTTCCTGATTCTCATTTACTTTAGAGCAGGATGAGAGTGATTTTGTTCGTTCTGAATTTTCGTGGGGTGACAAGGATTCAAAGACCCCTGTCAATAAAAAATGTTGATGATTTCTATGGCAGAAGAATATATTATCAACACCACAAATGCGATTTTCATTTTTTGTTGGCAGGGACACTTGGGTGGAATATGGGGGGTTTAGTTTTAGTCTCTATAAATTTGGCCACTTCATAACTTTGCTGGCGGAAATGTCACCATCTATACAGGAATAGTAACATTAACCACTAGGTGCAGTACGCTTAACCGCTTTACAGTCACCACGCCCTGTCCGGAGAAACTCCGAGTGATATTGGTTTAACTGTAGATACCTGGAATTGCAAAAGACCCGCGGCATCCTATTCAACTGAATCAGTGTCGTGGCTGTTTGGCTTGAAGTACTCAGATGCAACTAAGCGGTTCGGTGGTACTGGGTTCGGGGTCGCTCTCGGTAATGCCTGAAGACTTGTTCGCTGTCCGTGATGGATTAAATAGAGAGCCAACTTTGTGTCTGATAAAATGAAGCCTCAGATAGGATTTCAACCTACGACTGTGAGATGCTACAAGCCGATTCTCCATGCTTGACTGGCCACCGCGCTTAGCAACCAGTACGCGGATCATCAAAGATTCTGTCATGCTCTACCACTGAGCTACGGAGGCGTTTTTGGCAATGCAAAGTATCGGATATGTGACTGTTCCAACAGAAAAAACGACTTCATTGACAGGCAGAACTTATTTGCAGATCGTTCAGAGACTGCATCCAGAGGCATCAATCTCGTGCGCTTGAACCCCAAGTTCCGCTATGACGCGACGTTTGGATTGACTAGAGATGTTCAATATTGTAGAAGATCTGACAGTCTCGAGTTGCCTCCTTCTGACGTAACTGCAGGTTCTCGGTCGTTGTTTGAGTGCTCGTTATTTGTTGGGATGTAATTAAATAGATCTGACCGTTTCGGAGATGCTGGGTTAGGGGTCACGTTGATCAATACTAAGACGGTAAGGACCGAATTGTCCTCAGTGCTACAATACAGTTTATCATTGTTCAGTTATCCGTAGAAATCCAGAACCAACTTCTTATTCGGTTAAAATGATCCGGTAGGATTTGAACCTACGACTGTGAGCTGGTACATTCCCTAGTTCCCATACTTGACTTGCCACCGTGCGTAGCGACTAGCAGGCATCGCGCTATGGTACTTTAATGTCTCTCATGCGCTACCATTGAGCTACAGAGGCTTTTGTTATGACATTGCAAACGTGGACAAAAGGAAACGTACTGTAGCCGCCGACCGTGAAGGATTCTAGAGGCTGAAAAACGGAATGACAATTGGCTGAAAGATTAGACATGTGCGACGTATTCTGGCTCTGTACAAATTTCCCCTCGATTGGAGTAATCAGCACAATGACTCTGTTACACGCGGGAATCTAAAATTTATAACCGATGATTCGTGCAAAAAATATGCCACCGGTGGGATTCGGACCCACGACCATGAGATTTGTGTTTGTTTTGGGCGTTTAGAATTGGCACTGTGAGGCAACCAGGCATCGAACTTCAGAGGTGTCTGAGACTATGTGCCATGGTTTCAGCTTCATGTTGGTTTGGTCACAGTGCATGTAAGGTCTGTTGCCTCTACTCACCTACTGCGTACGGCTCGCCGGTTGTGCACACTCCAGCCGCAGCCCAGTCTCATCTTCACCATCATGATTGGCCAAGCCTTGCCTTCATGCCGCGTGCTCCCTTAACTGATCCCTGCAAAATAATGCGATAGAACTATCTAAAACAAGCAGTATGGATCGGAAATCCTTCAGAACAGGACTTCTAAGGACAACATGTTAGGAACATACCAATATATCGGGGATACTGGTTGACATCTGCTCTGAGCTGGTAGATTTTCATCGATAGCAAATATGTGGCGTAGATAGATACATAGCTGTTGTATGCCGTGATTAGATAACAATGTGCCGACAAAACTGGGCTTACGGCACTTAGGGCGCGATAATATCTCCGTATATCTTGTGAATGAGCTCCAACTCATAACCAGAGAGCGGTAGCGAAATTATTTTATGCACAAAACGGAAGCTGTCCTTGTAGTACGTAGTATTAGAGCTTGCAAAACTAGGAAGCGGTGCAATGCCCGGCATGCGCACCCACTTACAATCGTCTTCCGTGGCGGGAGATGACTGCCGCAGTTGAAGCTACAGGATGCCATCAGTTTTAGATGAGTTGCAGGCAGATATATATAGGTATATCTTCCTAAAATTGTCGCTAGTGACGCTGTTTATAGAAACAGCAGTTCTGCTAGATATGTGTGTGGAATTAAATCACTTTATTTATGCACTAAAACTAGTAGCTAGAACACCTCGAGAGTGCTGAGATGTTGAAGGTAAAAAAAGTTGACTCAGGATTTTGCCCGAAAGGCCTATAGGTTTCTAGAAGGCCAGTGAAGCTGCTAGAATTGTTTGGAGAGTGGTTGCTGATGATCTGAGTCGCCGAGTAGACTCATACATAATGAGTCACTCGCCACTTACATAGCCACTGGTGTTAAACTTAGGAGTTCTAGAGTTGTCTTATCTTATTGTCTATATACGTGGAGAATGACTTCTCTTATATACTATGGTAAGTACGGTGTCATGATGTCAGGCCAAGGCCTGCAGGCATGCCATCAGGCCGAGGCATGGACGTCATGAAGTCCTACGCCACCATAAGCCCATCCAGAGATGGCCGCACCATCATGATAGATGTCGTCCACGGCCGCACCGTCATGACAGATGACGTCGGTCAAGTAGCCTATTGCAACACTTCCCCCTCTTGCTACAGTCCATGAAGCAAGAACAAAAATCAAATATAAGTGCATGAGCGAGCATACATGCGCTGCAAATTATTCCCATAGTAGCCTCCTTAAAACCCTGCGAAATGTTCAGGGAAAGAGTACTACCGTAGCCTGAGGATGGCCATCCATAAAGCAGCAAAGAAATCCATCCCTTCCAACCTTAAATCGGCCTCCTCCATTTCCTTCGAAACGAGTCATAAATCCACTATAATCGTGGATCCATCAACTACCATAATCCCATTGCTTTGGTGAACTTCTGGTGTTTCTCTTTAGCCAGAGCTTTGGTGAAGATGTCCGCTATGTTTTCGTCCGTATGTATGTAAGAATAGTTTACTATCTTTCGATTGTGGAAATCTCGACTGTTGTGGCAGCAAACGTCGATATGCTTCGTCCAAGCTTTGATGATGCCAGTAGTGATGTGAGCGAGAGCACCCTGGTTGTCGCAGTGAATTGGTAACGGTGCAGTTACAGTGGCATTGTCGGTGTTATTGTTGGCGTTATTGCTGTGGATATCCTTGTGGAGTTGAGGCAACAATTGAGACTCTCAGGAGGCCTCTGAACAGGCGGTGTATTCAGCTTCGAGAGTTGACATGGCGATTAGATTTTGTTTTCGAGATTGCCAAGAGATGGCACCGTGGCTTGTAAGGAAAATATGCTCGCCTTGAGATTTTCGATCTGCAATTAGTGATCTGACGATGGCTTAATACTCTTTGATGTCTTCTAGCTCTTTCTTCCCCCGATCCTCGGCCAAGTCCAGTTTCACATTAGGATCCATTGGAGTCGTTGCACCGTGAGCACTCTCCATGTCGAATCGTTTTTAGAATGCTGTTTATAAAGGCTTTCTGTCCAAGACTCGTGCTAGTTCCGTCATAGTGTATTTCGATGCCGAGGAATTGACGTGCTAGGCCGAGGATCATGATCTTGTACTTATCCGAGAGCTTTGCCTTTACATCGATCGCGGTTTTGAAGTAACAGTTACCACAGATATAACAGTTAGAGTCAGCGAGTGATTGTGTGAATCCAAGAGAGAGCAGAAATGCGTGGATATCTTTGTGCCATCGTGGCGGTACTTGTTTCAGGCCATAAGGGCTTACTGAAGTTTTAAGTCTGGTGATCATGGCTGCGTAGATGCCTTCCAGCTTTGCCATAATGATGTCTTCGTCATTGCTTTAGACTATATCCAAGTGTTTGATATTTCATCCACATTCCTCAACTTGAGAGATGAGATATTGAAAGGTAATTAGCTTGTCAATAGGAGCATAAGTCTTACCGAAATCAATTCATCCGTAGCCTTCGATAACTAGGCATATCACAGTGATCCACCCGGATTGTGCTCTATTTTGTAGACTTACTTGGAGCTAATCGGCTTGTTGTGAAGGATGGGTGTACACTCCTCCTCCAGCGCTCTCATTGTGCAAATGTCATAGTTTCCACATATGACTGATGTAGATGTAAGTGCTGATGCGGTCGACGCGTTCACAGAGGCTTTGGCCGTCTCGAGGCTCGATATTTTGATGTCCGGTGCTGGGCGATGCGCTGTCTGTGAATCTCGACAGAGGCGTTGATTCGGTGTAATGGTTTGTCTGTGCATCACGGTAGTAAGAGCGTCTACATCCTTGTCATGAGATCACTATGTAGGTCTCGAACCTGTTCGTGCAGGGAGTCTTTGAAGCTGATCAGCATCGGTTCAGTTTTACGATTTGTCTTGACATCATGGTCATTGGCCGCGACTTGGCGGTGTGCAGTTTATGTGATCTCAGAACCTGTGCGTGCAGGGAGACTTCGACGCTGGGGAGCGTCGGTTCTGTGTAACGGTTGCTCTCAACTGTTGGAGAAAGTCTGCATCCTCGTCAGGAGCGTCATGATGACTTATATTTGATCTCAAACCTGTGCTTGCAGGGAGCCATCGACGCTGAAGAGCATCGGAAACTTTATCAGTACAGCCATGAGCACCGCTTCCGTGGCCTTCACCTGTTCAACTGACATTATCTGCGATACGGCCATGGTGTAAGGATGAGTACGGGCAAGTATGGCTCCGTACGAGAGAGTAAGAGTAGATACAGTTACACACGAGAATAAGTGATGAAGTCATATCATTGTAAGGTAAGATGATAGCTGGAGTGCAATTGCACTCCCGCGAAGTGACTATATCCCGGGCGGTTACCCGGCGCTGGCAGGCCGCCATTACATCATCACCCTCACTAGCTGCAGACCCCCTGGGCTGCCATACCCGTACACGAGAAGAGAAGAGAAGAGAAAAGAACAAAACATCCAAGTTCTCCATGTGTCCGAATCCAAACCCACTCCTACAGCAGGCTTCCGAGCCCACCTCCGAGTGCATTCCTGATGTGACTTCCAGCTTCTCTATAGCACCGAATCCAAGTTCACTTGCAGCCCTCCGGAACCAAGCCATTCCTCTTGGTAGTATCGGCTCGGTGGTGGTTATGTCGTCATTGGCTTCCGCCATCGATCGTTAGTATGTGATTTCTCTCATTGAACATGTTTCTGAGGGGAGAGCGGCCACCATGGCCAGTGACACATCTCTCAGGCCAATTGGCATCTGATTTGTCTCGGAATAGTCTCTGCAGTAGTCAATTAACTTCAATGGGTATACTCATCTTGATTCTGATGGGCCATGCTTCTGAGGCTTCGAACTTCGGTTGCCCTTCGACTTTACTCTTTGACCTTGCCATCCGAGTTCGGTTGCAGTGCAAACAAGTATGCTTCGGCTCCAGGTGCAGCTCAAATCCGAGTACACCATCGAGTAAACCTTCGTGTGAATCTTTGAGTAAACCTTCAAGTCCATGGTTCTGAATATCCAAGTGGACTTCCAGTTTCTCCGAATCCGAATTTCCAAGCCCACGGCAGACCTCGTCGGTGATAGCCTCCGTGCTGGGCATTAGTATGTCTCATTGATCGGCTCCAGATTGACTGGTATATTGGCTATCCGGATTTTCTTCGTCTTCAGCTTTGGGTTGCACTCAGCTTCAGATCCAATGGTGGTTGATTTGTTTCAGCTTCGTCCAGCCTTCGATTGCAGTCATCATATATCGACATGCATTCGTACATACTCATTTGAGTTGCGGTATCAAACTCATAAGGGTGCCATAAGGTAATACTCAGAAAGTAATAATGTATGCTTGTGTTCTAAGTGCATCAAGGCGTCTATTCTCCGGTTCTCATGCTTTCAACTTTCAAATTCGTGGACGCACTAAAGTCGCGGATTTGCAAGTTCTATTCATAGGGTCATTCTCATGGACATGATCCCAAAACGGTTTAGCATTGTGGCTTCGAAGGGTGCTCATATCAGTGGAAGTTGTTGCCGACTGTGACGCGAATGGCTTTCGAAAGGTTCTTCTTTCTTGATGCAATCTAAGAACCGCTTCAACTGAAATCGGCGGGGAAGCCCATCGAACCGCTCTCAAAGGGTAGTATTCGTTGATATATTTAATTCGTAAGCATTTCGTACAAGGTCATAGTTACCATGTGATTTGATGCGATTGCGCACTCAGCTCTGAGCCCCATCGCGGTAGTCTTCGTACGCCCAGTACGGAGTCCAGCCAATTCGCATTCCGCACAGCTTCACATCTCAATTCCTGATGTTTCTGGCCTTCTGGTCGCTAGTACAGGGTGCAGTTGATCCCATTGTCATCGTCGGTTGCAAGCGATTGTGCAACCAATCTGTTCGGTGGTACTTCTGGTGAAGACCAGCATTGTAGCTGATGACTTCCCGAATTCCTGGGTGCACTTGCTCTTCATCTCATTTACTTCCTGGGGCATTTGATATCTGCAGTATGCCTGGTGCACATGACATATGCAGGGCTGCAGTGGTGTCGTTCCAGCACTTCCGGTGTGGATTTCGTTTGCAGTGGTGGTGGATTCTCGGTTTCCGGAACGGTCATCTCATTCTTTTTTAAGGGCGGCGCTCCGTCGACGACTTGTGAGTATGCCGGTGCATGCGGTGTCAATTCTCATTTCGATTGCCATTGGGGCTTCATGCTTCTGTATCTGCATTCGATTGCGAATGATGCAGCATCACTCCTAATGTATGTGTTTCTTGAATAATAGGGTAGAATCAAAACGTAACCTTGCATATCCATATCGGTGAGAAGATTCTTGTTATCCTTCTCAAGAGAGTGCACAATTGCACTCTCCACTCGAGAAATCTACATTCCGCGGCTTTCTCGTTGCTCAATAAGTGCCATCCGCCTAACAGCCATTTCTCATTGATTCATGATTGTGCATATTTCTAGCTTCGATATTCAGCTAAGAGTTTCAAGTCGCCATCCATCTTTGCAAGGATATCGGTGGTTGTGCGCGTTCCGGGGTGGTCATCCCCCTCATTGGAGATCAGTGCTCCATCGACGACTTATGATTCTACCAGTATGTATTGTATCGAGGCTTATGTCGATTCTCTTATCGAGTCTTGTTGATTATGACACTTTCGGTTGCCATCCTCGCTTGATACCAGCGATTGCAATTCTCGTTGCATAACATCTAAAGTAAGAGTTCCTTAAAGAAGAGAGTAGAGGTTCAAACGATACCTTGAATCAGTTGCCCTATTGACAAAGTGACTCTTATTGTCGTTCCCGGGGGTGTGCGCAATTGCCCATGCACTCGTGAAATCTGAATTTCGTGGTCCAGCCATAACTCTCTCAGTTTCATAAGGCTTCGCTGACGTGCATAAGCGGTGGTTGTGTCAATGTTGCCATCCGCGAAGCAGTCGTTTCTCATTGTGTGAATCAATTCGGGTTATATATAGTCTCCAGGTGCGACTCAGTGTCATCTCGGACGTCCGTACGGGCTCATATCAATTAGTAAGGCACCGTACCTGCTCCACATGTGTTAGCTATGATAATGCAAAAGATGGAGCAGTAGATGTCGCGGAAACCAGGAGCCCAGAGAAGAACGGTTCGCCCACAATGGAGCCAAGCCCCGCAGTCTGGTTACTCCCTTCTTGACTCGGCGGCCGGTAGCAGTCATTCAAGGCCCTCATTGTTGGTACACTCTTCTGCCGCAACTACCGCCGCTGCTCCTTGCTCGTCGTCGTCCAACGCTTGGGTCTCGCCTGGTATGTCCGAGGGTCTGACATCCAAAGTCGCTCCCAGCAGTCCCAAGCATTGCCCAATCAGTGCGACACATGCCATGCGTATGCAGTCACTCCAAGAATTTGTACATTCGCAGCAGGGGCCTATGGGCCATTTGCACCGCGAGATGTTTTTCAAGTGCACATATCTTCTTCTCCTGGAGCACTCCGATTTGGTGTCCGTAGAAAGATTGAACATATCGCCGGAGGAGGAACATAGGAACCTCGCGGCCCCACTGGTGGCCAACATCTACTGCAAGTACTTCCCACTTCCACATGTACACGCTCAATTGGTGCCGATAGTAACTCACCATTGGTTCGTCAACCTCTGGTAAGGCACTGGCTTGTCAACCGGTGCGAGATGTTCTTGGAACTGAACTTTCATCATCACTACTCGGATATCCCCCCCGCCTTCTGCCGTGTGTCGGCTTCCTTGCAGACTCCATCGTACATCCATCAACCCAAGGATGCCGATGCCCGCTGCTTTGTCTGCCAGGCTGAATTTTCATGAGGCCATGGAGACATAAAGATGCTTGTCGTGCGGCAGTCGGTAAGTGCTGGTACACGAGTTGCATTTCACCTTGTTGATCCTGAATTCGAACTTCAGCTGTGATGTGAGTCGAATCCGGTTGTAGTGTTCATTGGCGGCATATGGGTGGAATTTCGTACTTCCAATCGTCAGTAGAGTAAAGTCGAGTATTTCCTTTGAACCATCTTCCGAGTTCGTAGAAGGGTCACCATGATCACAATTGCTGTCGGCAGTGTTGATCTAATGTTCGGTAATCTCAAGTTTCGATTGTCCGTTGAAGTGGATCTCGTAGCATTCGGCCATCTATGCACTGTATGCCTTAAATGTGGGTAAAAGTGCAGGTCGAATAATCATGTGTAGTCATCCTCAACCGGTGCACTTCGCCTGTAGAATGATGGAGAAGGCGTGTTTCAGAGGTTCTGTTCAATGCGGAGGGAGGCAATCGTCGAGTGAGCTTGATCGAATGGGTATATAATCGGTGGCTCTGATCAGACTCGATTTTTCGTGGAGGGATCAACTCGTTTGGCAGTAATAATCATACAACCGATAAATTGCTGTGTAAGAGTGATGGTGATGAAGGCTTCGCTAGCTATTCATGTTCGATTGACTTTCGACTAATTTCATTCTTCCGTTTGTACGTGATTGCTCATCAAACATGTTTCAAGGTCTTTACAGGGATGGCTATCGTGGCTGGTGACGTGTGTCTCAACACAGATTGACTCCCGAACCAACTCGAAATGGTCTCTGCTACCGTCAATAACTCAATTTTGGTATACTTATCATGTTTCAGTGCTTGTAAGTCTCGGGCAATATCTGGAAGTCTCCAGCTGGTTCTTGAGTGTTGACCATGGCCTTGGGTAACATCGTGATCTTTTGACTTGGAATTCCTTCGTGTGGGGACATTGCATTGGCCTTTGGATTCTTGATGAACCAGTGATCCACCACGCATAAAACTATCGTCTGGTATGTTAGGGGGATACTGCAGCTAGATGTGGTTTAGTGGTTTATCGATATCGTTGTGTTGTCTCTTGGTAAATGCATATTTTAATAATCATGACAAAACCAAGGATATGGAATTCTAGCGTGACGCGTTTTCGTCGTTGTAAGGTATGTATAAATACGGGCATCTATTGCAGTATGGCCCTGTGTTTAAAAGTCGTAACTGTCTTGGAGGTAATCCTCTGATGACTCGTCAAAGGTAACGTGGGAAGGCAGTTCACCGGTGTGGAAGTAATGGTAGTATTCTTCCCAAAGGTTGTGACGAACAAGGTATCGTGCGAGGTGTTCGTACTTGGCTCGAGTATTTGCTTGGGCGTGCAAGATGCGAGCGTAGAGAATCTTCTGATCGTCTGAAATAGACATAAAAAGTGTTTGGTGAATATTCTTAAGGTAATTAACTTAATAATATTTCAGGTGGTTTTTCCGCTGTTGTGTTCTGACTGTGGTTTGTTCGACTGTTGCTTGAATCGTTGTGTTTAAACTTGTGGGTTTAAGGTGGTCTTTTATAGGTGAGTATTTCCGCGTCAAACCATCCTGCTAAGGGGTGACGGTACTTCTCTGTAATCTATGATGTGTGTGTATAGTACTATCTCAGAAACACTTAGTCCACCGTAGTGGGTGTTCACATAACATCCGATCGTTGCTTCAGAGCCGATCTCGGTAGTTAGCTGTGGAGAGTTCGGTTTGACAACGTGTGGTTGCGTAAGCCCCCACCAGGAGTTCCCAAAGGTTATCCCGCATGTTATGACGTTGCTGACATACATATCGGACCATTACTTCGTATTAGTTATCTTTCTTCGTATTGAGTGGAATAGTGATCAATGATTTAATGAGCTGCCAACCCATACATTGCCACGTACCTAGTGTCATCGGGTCTTATCCGTGTTCCCCGTAGGGGGTGCCCTCTATCAGTTATCGTGTTGTAAACACGGCAGAGCTGGGGTTCGACAGTTTAGATCCAAGCACTTATCTTTTAGGTAGAGTCAACTACCAGGGCGCAGTTAGCTTATCTCCTTTGCTTATTCTAGCTCTAGAGATAGCAAAGTTCCGCATACTAAGATAATATCGCTTGTCCAACCAAATCCATGAAGCTAAGCACGGGTATGGTTTGTCCCAGTATTAGCATGATAACAAAGATAACACTGGTCTGATCCGTAACGCACAGCTGATCCGAAGACCCCTGCTCGGCAGTTACATTGCTTCGGCAGTATGGTTGGTGTGTCCCATGCCTTAGCCAGTACTATGGGTTGTTACTCCCAAGATTACTGTCTGATCGAGTGTGCGTACTGTCTCCACACTGGGTAGCTATTCCCGATGCTGAGACGTAGTATTGTAGCATAGACTATTATGGGGATTTCACCCGGCTATGTTGAGCCGTCTGCTAACTCATCAGTAGACATCCTCAGGGGTGTAATCTTAACCGCTAATTCATCTTTTGAATAACGGCAAGCCTGGGAGACTAAGCCTGATGTACTTCATACGCATGCTAAGGGGAAACCCCTAACATTACCTCCCTCTCTAGCTCTGGTGACCTCAACAGAGTACTCCAACATAAGAAGTGATTCTTTTTTGCAATAGTTACCACTCAGACAGCGTATACTATAGGTATAGCTAATCTTTTGGATAAAACAAAAATAAAAATAAAATAAAAATAAAGGTGACCTCCGCTTACATTAAATCAAATGCGGTGTGAGTTTTAACAAAAGAAATCTATTTATTCCTTCTCTTTTTCTTTTGTGTTTTCTTGTTTTGTTTCCATCTTTTATCTTTTTCCATTTCTGGTTTTTGTTCGTAGAACTTATCAATTAGTTCAGGTGCTATTTCTGCTAGATGTTCGTAGGATTCCCAAGTATTTTCTTCGTGCGTAAATCCTTCCCACTTGACCAAATATACGTGCTTCCGATGATCCTCGTCTGTTGGTCCACTGGCTATAATAGCTTCGGGTATCCATCCCTCGTTGTCTGCTTCTATTGGTGGAATATCTTTTTCTTTGACTTTTCCCCGATACTGTTCTAGTAGAGCAACATTGAATGTAGAATGTATTTTCCACGACACTGGTAGCTCTAACCGACACCATCGTTTGTTGCTTCCGATTTTACTGATTTTAAAAGGTCTGTATAGTTTGTCGTCGAGTTTTCTGCATTGCCTCTTGGTTCGAATATTTCTCCCATCTAGCATTACCCAATCGTTGACTTTGAACTCTGGTGCTGGCTTTCTTTTTCGATCGAAGTATGTTGCCATTTTTTCGCGACTGCTTTCGAGTTGTGTTTCGACCTTGCGATAGACGTCTACCATATAGTGAGCGTATAATTCCGAGCTTGGGTTTTTGAATTCCACTTCGGTTGGCCAATTGGTGCGTGGTTCATATCCGTAGTTCGCGTAGAAAGGTGTTACTTTGGTTGCCCCATGTTTGGAGTTGTTATATGCGTATTCGGCCATCGGTAACATTTCTTTCCAATTGTCTTGTTCGTAGTTGCAGTATGTTCGTAGGTAATGTTCAATCGTCTGGTTCATCCGTTCTGTTTGTCCGTCCGTTTGAGGGTGGAACGCTGTTGACATTCATCGTTTGATTCCTTAAAATTGGTATAAGTCTGCAATGAAATGTCCGGTAAACACCCCGTCTCTGTCCGATACTATATCTGTTGGTAGTCCGTGATATTTCCACACATTGTCTAGGAACAGTTTAGCTACTACTGACGATTCCCGTTTGGCTGTTGGAATAAAGTGAGCCATTTTTGTGAAGCGATCGATTACTACCATGATATTTTTGCATCCATCTGATTCTGGTAGGTCTGTGATAAAGTCGACTGATATGAATGACCATGGTGACGATGGTAATTCTAATGGATGTAGTAATCCATGTTTCGCGTGTCGGGGGCTTTTCGTTCTTTGACACGAGTCGCATTTGTTGCAGTAGTCTCGAACTTCCTCTTCTAACTTGGGCCAATAGAAGTTTCTGGTGATGAGTTCCATGGTACGTTCCTTCCGAAATGTCCTGCCACCTTGGATCATGTTCTCGTTTGAGGACTTCTTTTCTAAACCCGTTGGTGCGTATAGCCTTCCTTTCCATACCAACATCCCTTCTGTATCTACTCCAAATCTTTCGTCAACGTTCTTTTCCTTGTTGTTAACTTTTCTTAATATCTCCTTATATTCTTCATCTTGTTCTACTTCAGTAATCTATCGTTCTTTCATTCCGGGTGTTAACTTTTTAACTGAGAATCCGGCGAATGAGATTTCTCCTATTTCCTCCTCGTCAATATCCATTGTTCCGATGTTCATCCAAAGTTCTGATCCTAATAAAGCTTTCTTTTCTGTACTTTGCGTACCTCCCTCTCTAGAGATGTACTCCGGACATCTTGATAAGGCATCTGCTTTTCCATTTGCTGAACCTTTTCTGTATACAATTTTGAAATTATATTCTTGTAGTACTTCTGCCCATCTGGCTTGCCTTCGATTGAGTTGATTGGTTTCTTTAAAGTACTGGAGATTCATATGGTCAGAGAAGACGATAGTCGTATGTGTAGCTCCTTGGAGGTAGCATCGCCATGTTTTGAAAGCGTATACTATGGCAAGCATTTCCTTGTCGTATATTTGATAATTGATTTCGGCGGGTGAGAATTTCTTGGAGATAAAGGCGACAGGGTGCATTTTAGCGTCTTCAAACTTTTGCGATAGAATTGCTCCCATGGCAAAATTTGAGGCGTCGGTCTCGACTATTGCTGGTCGATCTTCTTCATAATGTCGAAGAATTGGTGTATTCTCTGCTGCAAATAATATGCATATTTTGTAGTAGGCCGCTTTTTGTGGGTCTCCGAACATGAAATTCTTTCCATCTCCTTTCAATGTATCTGTTATTGGTGCTACGATCCCAGCATATCCTTTTATAAATCTTCGATAGATGTTCCATAATCCTAAAATGATTTGAACCTCTTTCTGTGTTTTCGGTATTGGCCATTTGGTTATTGCTTCGCTTCTGCTTGGGGCCGTTTTCAATCCTTTTCCACTAACTAGAAAACCCAGGAATTCAACTGCTTGTTTATCGAATTCGCATTTGTCGATTTCCACCACTAACTCGTTATCTTGGAGGACCTGGAGTATTTTTCCTACATACTCATGGTGTTCTTCTCGAGTTCCTTTGGTTGCTATCATAACGTCGTCGATGTAGCATACTGTGACATTATTGTGGTGTCCTAGAAAAGGTTGTAGGATTCCGTTCATCCATCTTTGAAAAGTAGCAGGTGCGTTTGTTTACCCAAACGGCATTACCATATATTCGTAGGATCCAAACTTGGTTCTGAAAGCTGTTTTCCATTCGTGTCCTTTTGCCATTCTTACCAGGTGATATCCGGATTTCATATCCAACTTCGTGATCCACTTAGCTCCTTTCATTCGATTTTGTAGTTCGTCCATCAAAGGTAGTGCAGTTTTGTCTTTGACCGTAAGATCATTTTATCGATGTATTCTCGCAGTAATTTTTCTTCTTCTCTTGATAATTGGTATATTGGTCCGACTTTAACCTGATCATCCGATGTTTTGAGGTTGATTTCGTGATCGTGAGGGCCATGATTTGGCAATTTCTCGGACTCCTGTGGATCGAATAACAACAACCATTTATGGTATTGAGGTGGCAATTTCTCTGCCAATTGAGTTGTGTTACTGAATTTAACCGATCCGATATTTATTGCATCGCTTCGAAAAACTATTCGATCATCGTACGTGATGTTCCAGTCTGGGTTTTTCTTTCCATGATTGTAACATTTGCTTCCGCATTCTGTAAAATGTAGGTGACCGTATGATGTTCCTTGTGCTTTATGTTTCTCCAAATACCACGCTGGTATTAGTACGTCGTATTCTTTTTGCATTGGTGCTACTTCGAATGTTTCGAGTGATCGGTGGTTTCCGAAGGCTAAACCTAGCGGGATGGTATACATTCCCGGTAGCTTTACTTTGTTCCCTCCAAAGTCATTCGCTCTGACTGAATTTTTCCTTTTGACCACTGGTATTCTAAACACTTTTGCACATTGCGGTGATATTGTGAGAGGATGTAGATCCTAGATCTAACATTGCTCGTACTGGGAATTGTTTGCTGTTTCCAGTTCCGTCATTGTAATCTATAAAAAACTTATAGATTGGTCTTGTTCCTATACGTGTTTGTGGGATATTGTGTAGTTTTTTGACTTCGTAAAACACAAAGTCGTTTGATGTATTTTGTCGCTTGATTGAGTTTTCTTCCTCCGTGGGAGCTTGTTTGCGTTTTGTAGCCATCCTTTCGTCAATGACTGGGCCGTAGCAGGTCCTTGAATTCTAACCTTTTTAGTTAGTTTGAGGGGTATACTTACTTATTGCGCAACTACCGTCCAGCGGTTTCATCCCTTCCGGAATCCTCAAGGTTGCGACCGGTATCTATATAAAGGCTTTCTCCCGCCTAATCGCCAAAATCCTTCACATAAAAATCCGTTCTATTATCTCCTTACTCCGAGATGTCTTCAGTGTGGTTCCACCAATCATTCGCAATATCCTCACTGCTATTCTCTGTTATCTCGTCTCCCTCGGATGTTTGTACTTGCCCTTCTTTTTCCTTATCACTCTCAATTTCGTACTCGTCGACTGGCGAATCTTCCAATTGGTCGAAACCTCCTACTTTCAATTTCTGATATCCTTTGGGGAAATCCGCCGTTCCGTTGGTGACTTTTACTGCTTGGAAGCACTTCATTGTTCCGTGTGCTCCTTTTCGCCCCGAAGGCCTTGCACACCGTATGCATTCCTTTGCCGCCCTTCTCCTTTTTTCTTCTTCTGGTGGGACTCCTTGAATCATTTGTGCGTAGGTTTTTCCATCTGCGCTTTTGAATGCTCGAGGTACTGATCCTTTTTGATTCGCTGGTGTGTATGTTGTTTGTTTTTTGAAACGAGAGTTTTTTCTGAAGGGTGTTTTTTGGACTGACCCTGCTTCCGAGACTCGTCCTGATGCTTTGGGCGTCTTTTTAATCATTCCGAAGTTTTTTGCCGTGGCTTGCCATATTTCCACATTCTTTCCAGCGTTCAGGATAATTTCCCTAATTCTGCGTCTGTTTTATCCGCTGGATTCATTGTTGACAGTTGTTTAAATACTTGTATTGGGAGTTGTGACATTAGCATGGTTCGATAGGCCACGCCAGTTATTCTGGCTTTTACGTTCAGAGTGTCGTATTCCGTAATCATATCCTGGATGTTTCCCTCGTATCTTACTTCCATAATTGCTTTGTACGCTGCTTCTTGTTGGAATTGATTATGAAATCTGGCGTATATTGCGGCTCGGTAATCCATCCAGCTTCTTTCACGTATTCCGGTAGACGCTTCTGTTTCCCATTGCATATGCCATGCTAGGGCGTGTCCTTCTAGGCGACCTCTGCAGTATTGCATTTTTATTCCTGGTCTAGGGAATAAATAGGGTTGGTCTGCGATATATGTTTCCATGGTCATCCACCATGTGTCAAAATCCTCAGAACTTTTCCCGCGAACTTGGGTGGATCTGTTATTTTAATTCTTGAATCCCTTGGTCTGTTGTTAGGCCTTGTTCTGGACCGTGATCTGGACCTCCTTGTTCTAGACCGTCTAGTTGGGGATCTGGTCCTTCTGGACCGAGGTCGTTCGGATGGTCCTGGTGGAGATGGAGGTGGTGGCGGATCTCCTCCTGTTCCTCTGTTTCCGCTTGGTCCTGGTTCAGGTTCAGGTTCTGTTTCCGGCTCAGATCAGGCATTCCAGCATCGGTACCAGATCCTCCCCGAAGGCCAGGTCTTGGGGCTATATCTGAATCTGTTATTGGAGAAATGCTTCTGTTTCTTTCCTCCGTTCTGTGTCTCCATTCCTGAACTTGTTCGTTCTTCCTCGTCTACCTGGTGTTGTATTAGACACCTTTGCTCTTTCCACCGCTTCTGTTAGGCCTGTGGTTTGCTCTGCAACCTCCTCGATTCTGTCCACGATTTTCCGTAAATCGTGGTAGTCAGGAACATTTTTCTTTGTATGAGCTTCTAGGTCTGTTATCCTTTTATGGATTGCGGTGTAGGATACTGATAGCGAGGCTTGCTTAACCTTCAATTGGGCTTGTTCTTTTTCGCAGCCTTCTATTCTTCTTTCGAGTCTTCTGAACTCGTCTGTTGCTCCGGCAATGATTTGATGTGATTGGTCCTGGATGACATCGATTCCAGTTCTTGTTTCTTTCAGCACATATTCAAGTATCTTGATTTGCTGTTCGTGTCCTTCCAGTACTTGAGCTCCCAGGGCTCTGTTGGTTTCTACCTGCTGAGCGAAGATTTCGCAGTCTTTCCGAACATCGTCGAATTCGACTTCTATCACCAATCTCTCGCTGTTGCAGCATTCGATTAGATTCTGCATTTCTAGATCGAGTCGTGATACTCGTGCTTGTACGCTGTCGATCATTTCGGTGTCCTCGTCCTGTACTATCTGTTGGTACTTCTGTCGTGACTGCTGATAGTGCTCTTGTAGTTTCTTGACCCATTCTGGTAGAGGTTTGGGTGCTGTCGAGGTTGGTTTGGAGATTGCTGTGGACACTGGTGCTAACCGGTCCGCTCCAAAGGTGAGTCTGCGCCTGGGTGCCGACATTTTGAGTATTCGAAGATGTTGTGGTGCTTGCTCTAGCTAGCGCGTAAAGAGCTATTCGTTGGACGTGACGGCAACGTAAACACTGATTGTTGCAATATTTTGGACAATGTGATGGGCAACAAGGTATGTTTTCGTTTTTCCTGTTATGTCGAATATTTTTGCCGCGCAGCAAGCTTTTTCTTCGCACAGTACACAGTTCATGAACGTATTTCGGATAACGTCCGAAATATTATACTGTTAGGGGGATACTGGAGCTAGATGTGGTTTAGTGGTTTATCGATATCGTTGTGTTGTCTCTTGGTAAATGCGTATTTTAATAATCATGACAAAACCAAAGATATGGAATTCTAGCGTGACACGTTTTCGTCGTTGTAAGATATGTATAAATACGGGCATCTATTGCAGTATGGCCCTGTGTTTAAAAGTCGTAACTGTCTTGGAGGTAATCCTCTGATGACTCGTCAAAGGTAACGTGGGAAGGCAGTTCACCGGTGTGGAAGAAATGGTAGTATTCTTCCCAAAGGTTGTGACGAACAAGGTATCGTGCGAGGTGTTCGTACTTGGCTCGAGTGTTTGCTTGGGCGTGCAAGATGCGAGCGTAGAGAATCTTCTGATCGTCTGAAATAGACATAAAAGTGTTTGGTGAATATTCTTAAGGTAATTAACTTAATAATATTTCAGGTGGTTTTTCCGCTGTTGTGTTCTGACTGTGGTGTGTTCGACTGTTGCTTGAATCGTTGTGTTTAAACTTGTGGGTTTAAGGTGGTCTTTTATAGGTGAGTATTTCCGCGTCAAACCATCCTGCTAAGGGGTGACAGTACTTCTCTGTAATCTATGATGTGTGTGTATAGTACTATCTCAGAAACACTTAGTCCACCGTAGTGGGTGTTCACATAACATCCGATCGTTGCTTCAGAGCCGATCTCGGTAGTTAGCTGTGGAGAGTTCGGTTTGACAACGTGTGGTTGCGTAAGCCCCCACCAGGAGTTCCCAAAGGTTATCCCGCATGTTATGACGTTGCTGACATACATATCGGACCATTACTTCGTATTAGTTATCTTTCTTCGTATTGAGTGGAATAGTGATCAATGATTTAATGAGCTGCCAACCCATACATTGCCACGTACCTAGTGTCATCGGGTCTTATCCGTATGCCCCGTAAGGGGTGCCCTCTATCAGTTATCGTGTTGTAAACACGGCAGAGCTGGGGTTCGACAGTCTAGATCCAAGCACTTATCTTTTAGGTAGAGTCAACTACCGGGGCGCAGTTAGCTTATCTCCTTTGCTTATTCTAGCTCTAGAGATAGCAAAGTCCCGCATACTAAGATAATATCGCTTGTCCAACCAAATCCATGAAGCTAAGCACGGGTATGGTTTGTCCCAGTATTAGCATGATAACAAAGATAACACTGGTCTGATCCGTAACGCACAGCTGATCCGAAGACCCCTGCTCGGCAGTTACATTGCTTCGGCAGTATGGTTGGTGTGTCCCATGCCTTAGCCAGTACTATGGGTTGTTACTCCCAAGATTACTGTCTGATCGAGTGTGCGTACTGTCTCCACACTGGGTAGCTATTCCCTATGCTGAGACGTAGTATTTTAGCATAGACTATTATGGGGATTTCACCCGGCTATGTTGAGCCGTCTGCTGACTCATCAGTAGACATCCTCAGGGGTGTAATCTTAACCGCTTATTCATCATTTGAATAACGGCAAGCCTGGGAGACTAAGCCTGATGTACTTCATACGCATGCTAAGGGGAAACCCCTAACATGGTAGAGGGGTAATTGCGATCTTCCGTTCGTGTGTGCCGTCATTATCCGTATATGCATTGTCCGTAGATGCACTTCCGTGCTTGTGTTATCTTTCTCTGCATATGCACTTCCGTGCTCGTGTAATCATTCCCCATAGAATTATTGTTTGTAGATGCACTTTCGTGCATATTGAATCGTTTTCTGTAGATGCACTTCCGCGCTTGTGGAATACCGATGATTCGTAACTGCGTTTCAGAGCTTCCGCTCCGATCGGTAAAAAGTAATCGTGAAATGAGCTTTATTGGAACGTGTTTATTGTGGGTAGCTTCGGATCTAACGATGAATCGACCCGTCTTTGATATGGCTCCGCGGCCTTCCATAGTTTTCCGACTAATCGGTTAATCGTTCGAATACGATTTCTCTCGTTGAACGATCTTGTGAACGTAATCTTGGGGGTAAGGACATCGTGGCCGGTAAAGCGTTTCAAGGAACAATTAAGGTCTGAATCTCCTTGGAATCGTCTCTGCGAGTGTCAACCAGACCAATTGGATAGTAAACTTATCGGAACTTATCGCTACTGCGACTAGTAGAGTTCAATCCGTATTCTTGTGAAATGGTGGTAACCGATTAGCTGTCATAAGCATTGCTAATAACTAGTGTCCGCCAGCATCTCCAGGATGTCAATCGTAATCCTTTCTTCGAGTATCCTGGTAGCGCAGTTGAGATTGTGATCTTTGGCATTATGATCAGTAATGATTGCCGCTGTATTTCTGATTTCGACATCCGTTGAACCGCTGGGTTCCAGTGATCAATTGCCTTGGCTGGTAGCCCACCACCGATGTCTGTAGAGTATTCGCGCTCTCACAAGGGTTAGCGACATAGACTTGAGTTCTAGATGACCTCTCTAAAGGAATTGAATGTATAATTGCTTGTTCTTCGAGGTCTTTGTATGTTTTTGTATGTGTAGTGACGCGTTGTAAAAAAGGGGTTGATCACGAATTCCGTGAGCGAAACATATCTCATTTCTTTGGAGTGATCATAGTGTAAGGACAAGTACTGGCCAGTATGGCTCCGTACGAGAGAGTAAGAGTGGATACGGTTGCACACGAGAATAAGTGATGAAGTCATATCATTGTAAGGTAGGATGATCGCTGCAGTGCAATTGCACTCCCACGAAGTGACTATATCCCGGGCGGTTACCCGGCGCTGGCAGGCCGCCATTACACATGGAGAACGCTATCTCCACCCGCTTTGTCATTCTCTGTTGGCTATGCTTGCAGGAAGCCTTCGATGCTAAAGAACGTCGGATATCTCATCAGTGCGGCCATGAGCACCACTGTCGTGGCCTTCACCCGTTCCACTGGTATTATCCTCCAATTCTTCGACATTCCGTTTCTTGAGGGTGCTCAAAGATGTCATTTTCGTCTCGTTGTAGGCACAAAACGTGCGTGTTGCGATTTTAGTCAAAGATGACTTCCGACTGTGCTTTGACTGCCTTGAATTCAGGATCCCAGATAGTAGTCGAATTATTTGTGTAGCCGACGATAATATAGAGCTTGGATTTCGGACTGAATTTGCCTAGGCGCTGTGATTCGGGAATGAGTCTGCTGACATAGAATCTGAATCGTCGTAAGTGTTGTAGAGGTGCCTTGTATGATATCTTTCCGTCATTATCATGGGTAGGCTTGCCAATTGCATGCAGCATCTGGTATGGTCTTTCGTATGGTCCTTTGTAGCTGTTGTGGTCGTCTCACTTCGTTTGGAAATGTTTGATGGAGGTAGACTGCTGTGTGGACTGCTTCTCCCGAGAATTCGATGGTTGCTTGAGAGTCGATTATCATTGCATGGGCTTTCTCTGTGATCGTCTTGATCATCCGTTCAGCAACACCATTCGTATGGTGAGCATATGGAGGACATGGTTCGTATGTTATGCTGTGATGCGAGCGCCAATCGGAATGTCTTGTCGTATGTGGAGCGAAGACCGTTGTATTTCGTATGTTTGATGTGTGTGCAGCGAAGGCTATTGCTTTCGTATGTCAATGTGTCTGTGCAGCGCTGTAACTTGGAGAAGTCTTCCGGATTTTCCTATGGTGTACATTAGCCACCACAATGATTGCGGTGTGCTGACTAATTCTCCTATGATTCTGAGATTGTAAGAGACCCTCGAGTGGGCTTGGTGTGTGCGATTGAAGCAGTCGCCGTAGGTGTGGTGGTAGGTGTTTTGCATGTGTGCTTTCTCTCATTCTCATTCTCATTTCTCTCTTTCTCTTTTCTCACATTCTCTTTTCTGTTTCTCTTTTCACTCTTTTCCCTCTCTCTACTTTCTGTCTTTGGAGTCGATGACTATGTCGATAACGTGAGTTCCACTGACATAAGTATTCTTTCGGGGGTGATGATAGCTCATGGTGATTACGGTGACAAAATGGAGCATTTACCGCTCCCAAATGTGGTCATGTATCCGGCCGAATCTATTTGCTTTATTGAGAGGAGAGATAGTCGAATGTAGGTGTGTATAGGGCATTGATATCGTAGCCCTGGATCATGACAGCTCCACGACGGGTGGCCGTTACTTTGTGATCATCCCTGAGTTCAAACAGTTGGTGAGACCGTAGTTTCTTGAAGATGTGGGAGCAGTGGCTGCGGTCAAGTCGGTGGCGGTTATATGATCGAATAATCAAAGAAGATGGCGATCACCGGTTGGCTTTCGTAACTGTAGTACGCTGTTCTTGAACTCGTTTGTAGTGAGTGCAATTAGCTTTGAAGTGACCAGGGAGTCCGCATTGGTAACATGTTCGTTCATCATTTCCTTCCTTTCTATGTTTGTCGTTTGCACCTCCGGAATTGCTGTTTCCGCTCTGAGTACGATTTCTCTTTCTGCATTCATCCATTGTATGACTGTTCAATTTGCAGTGGGTGCACCGGTGTTTCGTATGTCGTCTGTTTTCTTGTCCGTTTCTTTGTCCATCTGATTATCTGTATCCACCACGGCAATGGCAATGGCGGTGACTGCTGTTTCCGACTCGTGTGTAGAGTGCCGATCTGATAGATGCATATTCAGTTTCTTTGGTAGGTGTCGCAGACTTCGGGTCCTCTTTCTGAATGTCAATAATTGTATGGGTTCTGGTAGACATGGTGATAATTGAGATAACGTTGGTGACGGTGTTGAGTTTCAGTGTGAGGGTTAGGGTTGTGGAGGCTCTGGCAGATCATGAGATATATATAGAGTAGAGTAGAGTTTCGATGGTAGCGACCGCCTGGCTCATAACCTGTTAAACTTAGGAGTTCTAGAGTTGTCTTATCATATTGTCTATATACGTGGAGCATGACTTCTTGTATATACTATGGTAAGTACGGTGTCATGATGTCAGGCCGAGGCCTGCAGGCATGCCATCAGGCCGAGGCATGGACGTCATTAAGTCCTACGCCACCATAAGCCCTTCCAGAGATGGCCGCACTGTCATGATAGATGACGTCCACGACCGCACCATCATGACAGATGATGTCGGTCAAGTAGCATATTGCAACAACTGGTGTTGCAATATGTATTACGCCATGGATGAGATCTTGTATGAGATTATGACCGACCTCCCAACGGTGGAAACCAGTTGGGTTTCCAAGGAGAAACTGTACTGCACCAACTACTTGACTGTTCAAACTGCACTGCATGCTAAACCAGTGCAATGAACTGGTTGACAACTGGTTCAACTGTTTATATTCAGTTCAACTATCTAACTGGTTCGAACCAGTATACAGTATGTACAACCATGAATTTTCCTTCGCCAGCTCTAACCCTTGCCCCTGTGGCGATTTGAAAGATATGTGGAGGGAGATATCCCCAGTGACATCCATCTCGTCGCGCTTCAAAAGCTTCTCAGAGGAATCTCTCAAAGATGACAGTTTTGGCTCGAGGAGTATAGGAAGAGGATGGGAGTGTCAAAGGTTATCCGGTAGAGTAAAAAAATGGAATATACTAAGTTAGTGATTGGTGGATTATCGAGAACAAAGGTAATATGTAGCATAACCATCGAGATCATTCGTAATGGGTGGTAAAGAACCATCATGATGTGGAATGGGTACTCAAGCCTCCCAACAGTACAAAATGGTACAAGATCAAGTGCAAATCTGTACTGAACCATGTAATACCAACTGTTTGAATCCACAAACTGTACCAAACAGTCCAGACCTATATACTGGTATACTGAACTGTCTTATACTGTCAAGGCTTCAAGGCTCGGAGTTCTAGGGGTTATGAAAACCAAACAGGAGGGTACAGTGATCGCGGTACTGCGTAACAAACTAGAGACTTGAAATCCGGAATCACTGCAGTGAACAGAGATTGGTGCCGAAGCTTATTGATTGTTTGGTAGACTAGAGAACGAGTGAAGAACAAACCTATCCTCCGCAAATCTAGCATCCTTATATACAGTTCATGCGACCGTCGTCACCTTTGCTCACTTGTTCCAAAATACATCCTAACTCCACCCAACTATGTGTGCAACCTTTTCAGTCCGCGGCCCACGCCATAACCATCATGCCATATTTTCAACGCAACCAACAAAACCTGATTCTAACCAACAAAACCTGATTCCAACGAACGAAACCTGATTCTAACCAACGAAACATGATTCTAACCAATGAAACCTGATTCTAACCAACGAAACCTGATTCCAACGAACAAAACCTGATTCCCTTCGTATGCCTGTATACCAATCATCGATCCATATTCCTCCTTCGATCCTCATTCGACACAACCATGACAGTAGCTCCCCCTTCCACAGGCCTAGTTCCTACTAGGCTATTGATCCGGGTTTGCCAGGTTGTTCTTTGTGGAATGTATCGATTGCCTGAAGTCCGTCCACATTGATTGCCGGTTCCCAGCTTTGTTCATCATAGCCCTTCCATTTCACTAGGTACTGCAGTTGTCGTCGAAACATCCTCGAGTCGTCGATGCGTTCCACTTCTTATTCTGTTTCTCCGTCCACAATAACTGTAGGTGGTGCGGGATTTGATTTGTCCTGGCAAGGGATCTTCCGATACTTTGGTCATGCGAGAGATTGGTTGTACTGGATGAATGTGGAGATCCTTGGGTATCTGTAACCGATAGGCCCATGGACTGATGGCCTCCATAATCTTGTAAGGTCCCAGGCGTTTACAGTCAAATTTCTTTCTGGGTCGTTGTGTTGAAATGTTCCTGGCGTCCATCCGGACTCGGTCCCGAACCTTCATCTGCACTCCCTCTCGTCGATGCTTGCCCGCTTGTTCCGCTTGGACATCTTGCGCTTGAGTCATCTCAGCCTTTATCTGTTGAAAGATAATGTTCATTTTCTGGGAGAGGGTGATTGCGTTTACTTCCCTGATATCGTTTCCATTCTGAATCGAATGTTGGCTCAAGGTCATTCTTGGGTGAAATCCGTAATTGCAAGAAATGGTGAGCATCCCAGTTGTTCCGACGCGTGATTGTTCGATGCGAATTCTGCAATTGGTAGCCACTGTATCCAGTCGTTCTGTTGATAATTGACGAAGGCTCTGAGGTACTGTTCCATAATGGCGTTCATTCGTTCCGTTTGACCATCGGTTTGTGGATGACATGCGGTTGACAGCTTTCATTCGATTCATAATCTTTCGCAGATATGTCTCCAGATCTCCGAAGCGAATTGAGGTCCTCCGTCCGATACCATTGTGTACGGTAACCCATGTAACATAACACTTCTCGTATAAACATTTCGCCCAGTTTCCTTCCATCTGTATCGTCTCGACTGGTACTAAATGCTTCATTTTCGACAGTCTATCCACTACTACCCATATGGCATTATACCCTTCGCTTTCTGGCAATCCCACCAGAAGTCCATACTTAGATTCTTCCATGGTTGTTGTGGTACTTCCAGTGGTTTCAGCCATCCGTGGGTTTTCTGGTGTTGCTTTGCTGCGTTGACATATGTGGCAGTTTCGTACGTACCTATCCACGTCCTTCCTCATACCTGGCCATTGATGATTTCTTTTGAGGAGTTCGAAAGTTTTTGCTCGTCCTGGATGTCCTGCTGCTGGTGTATCGTGATGATCTTTATCATTTGAAGTGCTTTGAATTTCTTCGCTGACGATTTCCGTGGCGTTGGCACACAGTCCTTCGCTGCTGTCATACGGGCAGTCCTTGCACACCCTTTGAATCCAATTCCACAACTCTTCTGAGCTAACTTCATCTGCTTCTCGACTGACTACTTCCGCAAACGCTACCACCAATCCCTTCTGTATTCTTTGGTCAAGATTTTCCGTTTCAGCACGATTTGTTGGGTTTTTTCTGCCCCCCCCTTCGGAGGAATGTCTCCTGGCATTCTGGTGAGTGCATCGGGCTTCTGACCCTGTTTTCCTGGACGGTATATAATCTTGAACTTGAATCTTGATAGGAATTCCGACCATCTTGTTTGCCTTCTGTTGAGTAGCTTTGATGTCATGAAGTATTCGAGATTCTTGTGGTCTGTCAGTATTTTAATAGGATGTACTGACCCTTCACATTCCGGTCTCCATTGTTCCAGGCTTTTAACGATGGCTCCCAGCTCATGATCATAGATTTCGTAATTTTCTTCCGCTGGTGTGTGTTTCTTTGAAAAGAATGCCACTGGATGGAAGGATTCTTGATCGTCGTACTGTGATAGTACTCCTGCGGATACATAACTCGATGCGTCGGTTTCCAGGATGATTTCATTTTCGTAGTCAAAGTGTGCTAGGACTGGTGCTGTTGTAAATGCTTCCTTTAATTCGGCAAATGCTCTCTTTTGATCGGGCCCCAGTGAAAGGTATCCGCTTTCTCGTAAGTTTGGTTAACGGTTGGACTGCCCTGCTATAGTTCTTATAAACCTTCCAGTAGAAGTTTGCGAATCCTAAAAATGCTTGAACTTCCTTGAGCTTGCCAGGTGCTTCCCACTCCATAACCGCTGTTACTTTTTCCGGTCCATTCAAATTCCATTTACCCCAACTATCAATCCCAGATACTTCACTTCCTGTTGATGAAATTCGCATTTTTCCGCTTTCAGATACACGCCGGCTTCCTGAAGCGTCGTCATTATTGCTCTGACGTGTTCCTTATGTTCCTTTAAATTGTCACTGTAGATAAGGATGTCGTCCAGGAATGCGTGCAAAGATGTCCAGAAATGGGCGAAGAGTATCGTTGATGAATTCCTGAAAGCTGCTGGGGTATTGGTGAGTCCGAAGGACATAACAGGGATTCAAACAGCCATAACGGGTTCTAAACGCCGTTTTCCATTCGTCTCCTTCTGCTATTGGATCATATTGTAGGCATCTCGGACATCCAATTTGGTGTACCATTTTGCTTTTGATAATCTCAGCAGGGTTTCCTGGATTAATGGTAGTGGATATCGATTTTTTATCGTTCCTTCGTTGAGTCCTCGGTAGTCCACGCATAGTCGTAAGCCTCCATTGGTTTAGGTGCGAACAACCCGGTGCTCCGCATGGTGATGATGACGATCTGATGAATCCCTTTGACAAATTCTTTTCAATCCACTCTTTTAGGACCTGAAGTTCTTCTCTTGACAAGCTGTATATTGGTCCGAAAGGTGGGGTGAATCCGTCTTGGAGTGTAATCTTATGATCGTATGGTCTGTGTGGTGGTAGTCTTTCAGCGATTACTTTATCAAGAGGGGGAGAAACTCATGATATTCCTTGGGAATTAATTGTTCCAGCGGTTTTTCTTGAAGGTCCTTCACTTCTAGGGCCTTGTTGATTTCATATAAGGTTACCGCGTACACCTTAAGTTTCTCCTCTTATTCCGTTCATAAATGGAGCTGCTGCTATGGGCATATGTCCAATTTTGGTCCATCGGATTCGTTGTTTCCATATGATTTCCCCATACCCATACGCTTGAATGATGTTGACAGTGCTTCTGGCAGTAATCGCTTTCGAATCCTATTCTTTCTTTTGGAATTTGACTGTAACATCGTGAAGTTGTAGCCATGGTAATCCAAGTACGATTGGATAGTGTCCAAGTTTCGTAACGAATGCTGGTAACTGCTCCTGATGTCCGCGTATGCCTAAGCTCAGTTTAGCCATAGTGGTGATGGTTCCTGATTCGATGGGTCTTCCATCTATAACTTCTATTTCTCTTGATTCTTTTAATTCTTGTTCTTGTAATTGATGATGGCGGACAAAATCATTGTCAATAAATGCTATTCCAGTAGCTCCGCAGTCTTCAAAGCGTGGGTATCAATGATTTTGTCTTCTATTTTCAGAGAGCATTTCACAACGAGATGTTTGCTTTCCATAGAAGACTCTTTTATTTCTGCGCTTGATATAGAAAACTGCGAAATACCAAAACTAGCATTAACTGACAAAGAGATTCGTTTCCAGCACAATTGCCATCCTTATTGCTTTGGACAAAACTTTTCCCGATTCCACTTCCTTTCCTTTTCCTGTTATTGAATCTGCATCCCCTTATTCACTGCCTTCTGAAACGGTGACACTTCCGTTTGCCTGATGCTGCCTTCAGCTTCCTTGGGCACGATGCCGCGAAATGTCTGCTATCCCCACAGTACATACATAATCCTCCTTCCCTTCGTCTCGTTCCTTTCCTCAGGTGTGATCTTCTTTCCTTTACTGCCGAAAGGTCCATTGGAGCGGGACTGTGATAACCTGAAACTGATCCTACCGGTGCAGCGTCTGGGGTGGATGTAGTGTTGGTCGTTGAATTGGACTTCTTGTAACCATCCCATTTCCCAGATTTCTTTTCCGCCGCTCACCTTCTCAGTTCTGAGTATCTTTTTTGACACATCTTGACGAATTCGATCATGCTTTCTGGCTCCTCGATATGTTGTATGGAGTCTTGAGCTCGTTGGATAATCCCTTTCGTAATGCGTCCAGTTGTGCATCTTCGTTCCACTTGGTGTCTACTACGTATCTTTGAAATTCCGCGTAGTATTGGGAGAATTCGCGGTCTCGTTGTCTGAGTTTCTCGAGTTCTCTTTTTGCCGTTGCTGCTCTGTCTTGATCTCCGAATGCTACATCCAGCAGGTCAACTAGGTCTTTCAAGGTGTTGAGCTTGACTTCCCCTGATATTTCGTCACAGTGTGGCATTAACTGTGCCAGAGCCACTCCTTTTAGACATCCAAGCATACCTCAGTTCTTCTGTTCGTTGTTGAATGCCTTCGGTTTTCCGGCTATCTTTAACGCAACTGCACCTTCCACCCTCGAAGTTCCTTCCTATCTTCTCCTGAGAAGCTGGTAATGTCATTTACCTTTTCCTCACTCCTCCCTGTCCGTCCTTTCTCCTGTTTCTCCCCTTCTTCCTTCCGTCAACTTCAGGATCCTGGTTACCTGCTGCCGATTTTCTTCCGCCAGGTCCCTGAATATCTCCATTTGAGCCTGAGCGTCTTCCAGATCTTTCCTCAGTTCCGCCAGGTCTGGATTTGATTCCTCCAATGCTTGTTTTAGAATCCGGACTTCTTCTTCCAGATCCCCATGACTGCATGCCTGCGGTTCGTTTCGGCGGCTGCTGCTTGTTGGGTAAGCAGTAATTCCTGCTTCAAGTTATCCCTCTCTTGGACGACTTTGTCTCCTTCTGCCAACAACTCCGATATTCGTGCTTCCGCATTCTTCACAGATTGCTGTTCCTTGAG